>ML249414.1:827-57332 GCA_005239495.1 Nicotiana undulata | reverse complement strand
TTTGATTATACTTGTTCTCATTATCGTTTAATTCTTGTACATATATCTGCTTAGACTAGGACATGTGATCGTATTATTCTAAGTCTAGCCTCGCCGGAGTTAGGCTTGGCACTTACTCAGTACATGAGGTCGGTGTACTGATACTACACTGCACTTCCTTGTGTTGTGCAGACCCTGCTACCGGACCCCGTGGAGCGTTCTGAGGGAGATACCTTCAGTCCACATCAGAGCTTCGAGGTATACACTGGCGTCCGTGGATCCCGAGGCTTCTTTCCTTTACCGCTTCATTGTCTTTCTTCTTTAATTCCAAGACAGTGTTGTACTTTCATTCCAGACTTGTATTTAGTATTCTAGTAGTTAGTCCGTGAGATTGTGACACCCCGGTTTTGGGAGTTTACGTTATTTCATGATTGTTATGTTCTTACTTTCCGCATTTAAAGTTTCGGTATTTTTATTAGCGATGTTTGAAGGATTCTGTTGGGAATATGAGAGTAAAGGAAAAGCATGTTATCGATTTTCGGATAAACGGTTGTCCCACTATTATCTCAGTATGTGATGGAAATTAGTTAAAAGTTAAAAAGTTAGCGTTTTATTTCTTATTAAATGGTTTTAAATAACAATTGCAAGTTATATGTTGGTTGGCCTAGCGGTTTCAACGTTAGGCGCAGTCACGGCCTAAAGGGTGGGAATTTGGATCGTGACAGTACCAATATTAACTATGATATCCTTAGGTAATTTATGCCTCACAATGATGTAGGGATAGTGGTGATTTTATAAAGCCAGCAAAATTTGAGTTTCAGCAATTAACTCAAATTCTCCACTGAAACATAATATGTTAATGCTGGGATAGTGGGGATTTTATAAAGCCAACAAAATTTCGATTTTCAACAATTAACTCAAATATTTCATTATAACAGAATATGTTGACGTAGGGATGGCGGTGATTTTATAAAGCTAACAAAATTCGAGTTTCAACAATTAGTTCAAATTTTCAACAAGAACAGAATTTGTAAACAGTAAGAAGAAGAGATCGAATTCTAATACGTATCGATTTTGGAGAAAATTTGAGTACTTAAAAAGCAACTAATATCTTCTTTTATTTTTCCTATGAGGAACGAACTTCCTCATCAAAGTGCTCTCATCAAATACGAACTAATCTAGCCATGATTTGAAAAGACTATAAATATTGGTCAAACTATAGCATTAAATTTGGAACTTGTCGAAGGAACATAACTTTGTCGTGTAAAGGAAAACATGATAGAGTGGCGTTGACTTCAGCAAGAAAGGAAAATAGAAGGAATATTAGTGCAAATGCTTGCATTTTACTCTTGAAGATTATGTTCATTGTGATACAAAGCATCTGGAAATGTGAAATTCTCAAAGTTTCAGCTCTGACATTAAGGGTACGTTTGGAAAGTCACCGGGTAATTGAAATTGGTGTAATTACTAGGATAGTAATTACACAATTATATAATACTACGACCTGTTTGTTTGTCATAGTGTAATTACAAGTTTACTGTTTGGTTACACAAATGTATATTACACAGTTAGATTATATTTTAAATGAAGTAATTATCAAAATTTAAAAGTTAATATAATAAATATATGCCTATAAATTTTTATAAGCATGATATTATATTTGGTATTTAAGATGTATTTTTTTCATGAATATACATTAATTAATAATCATATATTTATAACTAATATTGTAAAATAGTTTTTATATATTTTTCAAATTAATAATATTTAATTTAGATACTTACAAAAACTAAAAATATACATTTTGTAAGAACATAATGGAATTCATGTTTGATAAAATAAATTAAAATTTATAAATATAATGTGTAATTACACCCAAATAAATATGCCAAAATGTGTAACTACACCCAATTACACCCAAATTCATTTTCAAGGTGTATACGGTAGAAATCGGGCTACCCGATTTCACTATTTGACGAGATTGGGACGTTGCATCGAAGAATTGAGATATTGAGTCCGAGAACGAAGCCTCTTCCTAGATCGAGGTCGATATCGATCGAAGCCAGAAGAGATAGACTTCGATTAATATCGGGATAGCTTAGTAACGGAAAGAGCGAGATATTCGTGATTGGTCGAGGATCGTGGCGTGAATCTCGGAACGGATCAAATCAGTAGCGGTTAATCAGTTGTTTATACGATTTCCTTCTGTAATTAAAAGTATACCATAATTAGGATTCCTCTACTATATAAAGGGGAATTCGAGTCATTTGTAAGGATCATTATTCACTGAGAAAAGCTATACAATCATTTTGTTTACTATTCTGCTTACTCTTCATCAGAGTTATTCGTTCTTTACTGTTCTTATACTATTATCACCTCGAGAGTACTCTATTCGAGGTCAAGGCTCAGTTTGTACACTAGTTTGATTCATTTTACAGTTTAATTCAGTCACTTTCTTTCTCGATTATTAATTGGTATTGGGTGAAATCACATATCCTTAAAACCACAATATAAGTTTAATTGTTATCCAAATTTTAGGGTAAACAGTTTGGCGCCCACCGTGGGGCTAAGGATAATAGTGATCAATCAATACTGATTCCGATAACACACACTACTTTACACTTGTACTTGTCATGTATTTTTGCTTTCCGGTTAAAAAACATGTAAAACTCACAAACTGCACCCACACATGATGACAATGGCCTCGGATTTTATGAGGAAAACGACAATGTAATTGCTCCAGGGGTCGAGGTGCCACAAGCTGATCTCGGGGGAGCACCGGTTGCAAACCCAATCGACATCAGTTCACACATCGCTTTGAATGCGAATCTAGTCGCGGACCCTGAAGGTAGTGTACCTAGAGAAGGCCGATGTGGTGGCCAAGGTATAAAGGCGGAGGAGATGGAGGAGTCATTCTCCAAGTGATATTCGAGATGCTACAAGCCCAATAAGCCGTTATTGCACAGCTACAAAATCAGCATCGAACTCCGAGTGGGGTCGAACCGGAAGCCGCTCACAGGACAGAACCAGTACTAGAAAGGTCGGATAATAATGAATTTGGGGCTGACCCTGCAATAATGAAGATGCTTGAGGAGCTCACCAAAAGAATCGAATCAGTAGAGAAGAAGATTAAGGCAAATGATAAGAAAGTTAAAACGTACAACTCCCGGGTCGATCAGATACCGAGGGCACCTCCAATTTTGAAATGAATAAATTCAAAGAAATTTGTACATAAGTCATTTCCTCCAAGTGCGGCTCCGAAGCCTATTCCCAAGAAATTTCGTAAGCTAGATATCCCTAAGTACAATGGGACCATCGATCTGAATGAGCATGTTACCTCCTACACATGTGCTATCAAAGGTAACGATTTGGAAGATGATGATATTGAATATGTTCTATTAAACAAGTTCGGGGAGACTCTATCAAAGGGGGAAATGATTTGGTACCACAATGTATCGCCAAATTCCATTGACTCATTTTCCATGCTCGCGGATTCTTTCGTAAAGGCACATGCCGGGGCCATAAAGGTTGCAACGAGGAAATCGGACCTTTTCAAAGTAAAACAGAAGGATAATGAAATTCTTAGGGAGTTCGTGTCCCGATTTCAAATGGAACGCATGGAGTTGCCACCAGTCACAGAAGATTGGGATATTCAAGCCTTCACTAAGGGTTTGAATGAACGAAGTTCGATAGAATCACGTAAACTGAAGTAAGATTTGATCGAATATTTCGCGGTGACCTGGGCCGATGTACATAATCGGTACCAATCGAAGATCAGAGTCGAGGATGACCAATTAGGAACTCTTTCTGGTTCCGTATATCCAAACAAGTCTGCAGCCAGAAATCAAAGAGATATCGATAAAGAACCTTGGTCGAGCAAAGACCGATATCAACCATACATCACAGATCGCAAGAACGTCGACCCTGGATGCAATTCCACCCGAAATGATCGAAGAAGTGATCGGTGACAGAGTTCTCGGGGACTTTTGAGCAAAAGTGGGTTTGATAAGCACGCCGATCCCACAGAGGCACCTCGATTGTAGGAGTATAACTTTAATATCGACGCATCAGGTATTTGTGTCGGCAATCAGAAGCATGAAAGATACTAGATGGCACAGGCCAATACAGATCAACCATTCCCAAAGAAATTCAATCTGATGTGTAAGTATCACGGCACACATGGCCACAGAATTGAGGATTGCAGGAAACTAAGAGAGGAGGTAGCCGTCTATTAAAAAAGGGTCACCTTCGAGAGTTCTTAAGTGATTGATCCAAGAATCATTTCAGAGAAAGGGACGCCAATAGGAAAAATGAACATGAAGAGCCACAACATGTGATCCATATGATTGTCGGCGGGGTCAATATTCCATAAGGGCCCGTGTTCGAACGCACTAAAGTATCAATTACTAAGGAAAAACGGACCCGAGATTACGTTCCAGAAGGAACCGTATCATTCAACGATGAGGAAGCAGAAAGAACTTCTCAACCCCAAAACGACGCTCTGGTAATTTTTATCTTTATGAATAAAGTTCAAGTTAAGTGTGTTTTAGTGGATCCAGGTAGCTCGGCAAATATCATCTGATCGAGGGTCGTGGAGAAGCTCGGCCTACAAGACCAAATTGTGCTCGCAGCCCGGGTCCTGAATGGTTTCAACACGGCCAGTGAAGCAACTAAAGGAGAGATCATTTTACTGGTGAACGTGGATGAAACTATTCAAGAAACCAAGTTCCATGTAATCGAGGGCGATATGAGGTACAACTCCCTACTAGAGAGGCCCTGGATTCACAATATGAGGGTAGTTCCTTCGACTCTCCACCAAATGATGAAATTCCCGACACCGCACGGGGTGAAGACGGTATATGGGGAGCAACATGATGCGAAAGAAATGTTCGCGGTCGACGAGGTGATATCAATATCGGCACTTTCAACGTCAAAGGGATCGAACGTCAAAGGAAAACAGGAGGCCAAATAGCAACCACATCCACCAGCCTCGACTGAATCAGACAAGCAGGGAATGGAATAATAAGACGACGATTATTGGATCCCTTGAACCTTCGTTATTCCTGATGATTCCGATGCCACCAAATCAAAAGTCGAAGAGCTGGAATAGGTTATATTGATTGAGTATCTACCCGAATAAAATGTATACTCGAGTACGAGGCTAACCCCTGAACTCAGGAAGAAACTCATTAAATTTCTTTTTGATAACATGGATTGTTTTTCTTGGTCCCACTTAGACATGATAGGGATCCCACCAGAAATAACAACACATCGATTGAGCCTGGACCCGAAGTTCAGGCTAGTGAAACAAAAGAGAAGGCCCCAGTCCGAGGTAAAACATGCATTAATCAATGATGAGGTAACTAAACTTCTCAAAATAGGATCCATTCGGGAAGTAAAATATCCCGAATGGTTAGAAAATGTAGTTGTAGTCCCTAAAAAGGGGAACATACTTAAGATGTGTGTAGATTATAAGGATTTAAACAAGGCATGCTCCAAAGAATCCTTTCCTCTGCCTAACATCGACCGTATGATCAACTCCACGGTCGGACACAAGATCCTTAGTTTTCTCGACGCCTATTCCGGGTACAGTCAAATCCAAATAAACCCGGATGATCAATAGAAGACTTCATTCATCACTAAGTATGGCACTTATTGCTATAACATAATGCCTTTTGGGATAAAAACTGCATGTTCTACCTACCAACGCCTAGTAAATAAAATGTTCGAAGAGCAAATAGGTAAGTCAATGGAAGTATATATTGATGATATGCTAGTTAAGTCCCTGCGGGCGCATAGGGATATTTGACACATTTGCAGGAAACATTCAAGATACTGAGAAAACACAACATGAAGCTCAACCCCGAGAAATGTGCTTTCGGGGTCAGTTCGGGAAAGTTCCCCGGATCTATGGTGTCGAATCGGGGAATCGAGATCAACCCCGATAAAATCAAGGCAATCGAATCCATCACAGTCATGGACACTGTTAAGGCCGTGCAAAGGCTAACAGGACGGATATCTACCTTAGGCCGATTTATTTCGAGGTCTTTCGATTGAAGCCACAGGTTCTTCTCCCTGCTAAAAAAGAAGAACAATTTCGCTTGGACCCCGGAATGTCAACAGGCATTGGAAGAATTGAAGAGGTACCTCTCGGGTCCACCATTACTTTATACTCCAAAATAGATGAACAACTCTACCTATACTTAGCAGTCTCGAAAATCGCGGTAACAGGTGTCCTAGTTCGGGAAGAGCAAGGTACGCAATTTATTGTTTATTATGTAAGTCAAACTCTAGGAGAAGCAGAAACTCAATATCTACACCTAAAAAAATTGGCACTTGCTCTAATAAGCGCCTCTAGGAAGCTAAAACCGTATTTTCCATGTTACCCAATATGTGTGATAACCACTTACCCTCTTCGTAATGTTTTACATAAGCCCGAATAGTCGGGTCGATTGGCTAAATGGGTCGTCGAACTCGGTGGGTATGATATCGAATATCAACCCTGAACGCCCATCAAGTCTTAGATTTTTGCAGACTTTGTGGTCGACTTCACGCCAGCCCTCGTACCCGAAGTCGAAAAGGAACTTTCATTAAAATCGGGTACATATCGGGGGTGTGGACCCTTTTTGCAGGCAGCGCTTCGAATATGTAAGGGTCCGGGCTTGGCATCGTTTTGAAGACACCCATGGACAATACAATTAGGAAATCTATCAAAACGTCCATGTTGACTAACAATGAGGCCGAGTACGAGGCCATGATTGCAGGTAACATTACATCATTTTAAAGAATGGACTTTGCAGCATGTATCTCGAGAGCGAAACAGCGAGGCCGATGCCTTTGCAAACCTAAGGTCATCAGTCGAGGATGACGAAATCATCTCGGGTACTGTCATTCAACTCTCGAAGTCAGTGATAGAAGAAAGACATGCCGAAATAAACTCCACAAGTCTAACATGGAATTGGAGGAATAAATATATTGAGTATTTGAAATACGGAAAGCTCCCATCGGACCCTAAGGAGCCAAGTACTTTACGAACAAAAGTTGCTCGATTCACATTGGCTGAAGATGGAACATTATACAAAAGGATGCTCGATGGACCATTGGCAGTATGCTTAGGACCAAGGGACACCGATTATGTCCTACGAGAAGTTCACGAGGGTACTTGTGGGAACCACTCCGGTGCCGAGTCACTAGTTCACAAAATCATCAGAGCAGGATATTATTGGGACAGTATGGAGAAAGACTCTAAAGAATTCATTCAAAATTTGATAAGTGTCAAAGGTATGCACCAATGATCCACCAGCCCGGAGAGCAACTTCATTCAGTCTTGTCCCCATGGCCATTTATGAAATGGGGGATGGATATCGTCGGCCCTCTGCCATCAATCCCAGGTAAAGCTAAGTTCATTTTATTTATGGCTGGCTATTTCTCTAAATGGGTTGAAGAACATGCCTTCCATAAAGTCAGAGAAAAGGAAGTTATAGACTTCATTTGGGATCACATCATATGCCGATTCGGGATACCTACTGAGATTGTATGCAACAATGGAAAACAATTCATCGGTAGAAAAATAACAAAGTTTCTCAGAGATTACAAAATAAAGAGGATCTTATCCACACCATATCATCCTAGCATAAATGGACAGGCCGAATCGACAAACAAGACCATCATTCAGAATCAGAAGAAAAGGTTGAAAGACACCAAGGGAAAATGGATAGGAATTCTACCCGAAGTTCTTTGAGCATATCGAACAACATCAAAATCCAATACGATGTCAACACCGTTCTCCTTAGTATACAGTGCCGAAGCCTTGATCCCGATCGAAGTCGAGACCCCAACACCATATTTCGATACACAACGGAAGAATCAAATCACGAGGCTATGAATACTAGCCTCGAACTACTAGATGAGAAATGAAAAACAGCCATCGTTTGAATGGCCGCGCAAAATCAACGCATCGAAAGGTATTATAATCGAAGGACCAACCTTTGCCACTTCAGAATCAGGGACTTGGTTCTAAGAAAAGTCATCCTGAACACTCGAGACCCTAACGAAGGAAAACTCAGCCCAAATTGGGAAGGACTGTATCAAATCCTCGATATCTTCGGAAAGGGATCCTACAAGCTTGGCACGATAAACGGCGAGCAACTACCAAACAATTGGAACATCTCACTCCTCAAATGTTATTATTGTTAAGGCATGACCTTCTCCTTTTTCATTTACATTTTACACTAACTTATTTTTAGCTGTTTGAGCGAAGGTATCTAAGTTCTCTTCAAGCAGGAAGATATTAGGACCTTAAAGCACGCGTTGCAATCTTTTTCCCTTCGACCGGTGCTTATCCCAAATGGGTTTTTCCGACAAGGTTTTAACGAGGCAACCATTGTTCGTGCTAATATAGAGTATCCGAGGTTTCTTTATATTCAACCTCGAATACTGGGGGCAATCACCCTCGAATGTTATATTTTCAAGGAAAATACTTCATGTCAACAAGGTCTCGATAGGAAAACTTTATAATGGGCCAAACGGTCGAATGAACCGTGTACGTATATATTACTCGATCCCTAATGGCAAAACATGTATGTATATATGAACTATTGAAAGATGTACCTTTCATTACTAGATATCCTGTGCCTTATTGAAAATTTTTACTTTACAAGTTCCACACTTATGATTTCACGTGAAAACTGGCTCAAGGGCCAAGTACAACTACACCTTGAACGAACAACCCCATACTCGGGGGCTGCCGTCAAAAATCAACATGTTCGAATTATCAAACTTCGAAATCGTAAGACCGCAAAGAGGCAACCCTCGATTTTATAGGCCTAGGCCACTATTCTCGGGGACTAACACTTTGAACAAGTTCGAAGAGTTATTGGAAAAATAAGCCTAAGAGGCATACCCAAAGGCTACGGACAAACTAACGCGGCTCAGAGACATCCCAATTCCGCAACCTTCGAATTTTTTGGAAACCGGTTAAAAAAGGCTACCATCGGCAAAATAATCAAGGGGCTTTAATAATATCAACCCTCCAAAAACCTTAAGAGGTATCAAATTGTTTAAATACAAATTTGTGCTAAGGCATAAAAAGCAAAGGGGTTTCGATCAATATTAAACCCTCAAAAACCCAATGGGTAAAAAATTCATGCTAAGGCATAATGAAATTCTCATAAATCTCTAAGCCGAAAAGGGGAAAAATCAATTCTTGTGAAGCCATATCGGCCCAATTCAAAGAGCCTAAGGGCCATTACATTTTTGAGTTCGAGAATCCGTTCTCACTCGATTCAAACGTAAGCGTTTTACTACTTCGAGTTCAAGTAAAAAAATCACTCGACTACATTTCGAGAATCCATTCTCACTCAATTCAAACCTAAG
The DNA here is from genome assembly GCA_005239495.1 of Nicotiana undulata. NCBI lineage: Eukaryota > Viridiplantae > Streptophyta > Magnoliopsida > Solanales > Solanaceae > Nicotiana > Nicotiana undulata. Next base: position 47,978 of record ML249414.1, on the reverse strand, counting down.
GGTTCTATTACTTCCAGTTCGAGTAAACACTCACTCGACTACAAAAGCAGTATTAGTGTGGTTTCAACCAAGTTCCCCAAAAATCGAAGCCTTAAACATAATATTCGCAGGGCATAAATTATGTCAAAATTTTACAAGGCACAAAGAAGATTTGAAACTATCACAAGGCAGAAATTGAGACGAAATTCAAAAGGAAAACAATTCTTATATATATTTCAAAAAAAGTATTTACAAAGTACCGATAGGGTCCTACATAAAAGAAAAGAAAAAATACAAGATCCCTAGCTATCCTCGGGGGAATCTTCCTCCTTGATCCCCTCACCATTGTCGGACCCGCTCTTGCTACCCTCATCGTCATCATCGTCGCAAGAGGCCAAAAGCCTAGCATCAGCTTCATGCATCTTTACCTGAGCTATCTCCTCAAAGAGGTCGAAACCCCGGATATGAATCTCCTCGAGGGTCTCTCTCCGAGACTGGCATTTTTCTAGCTCAGCAGTCCATTTAGCTCGATCGGTAGCCTCCCTCAGTTGTGTTGAGCAGCCTCGGCGTCAGCCAAATATATGGCTACCAACTTGTCAGCCTGGGACTTAGCAAGTTCGGCCTCGAGTTCCTCGATCCTCCTGGACTGAACCGAGCACTTCTCCCTAGCATTCCGAAGTTGGACTTCGGCCGATGACAATTGAGCCACGGCGGTCTCTTTCTCCGCAACAAAGCGGTCCATGCCTTCCTTCCACTGATAACAGTCAGCTTTTGCTTGATCGACCTCCTTCCGGAATAACTCGATCTTCTCGACCTTTTGCTGTAACTGTGACATTGAAGCGTTAGTTTCCACCCTTGAATCGAGCCCGTATTTTTCAAGAAAATTGTTACCTGCTCGTTCAGCTCGGCTTCCTATTTACGGGCTCTGGCCAAATCAGCTTGGAAGTCCCTGATCTCCTCGTCCTTTTGCCCATAAAGAAGCTTGAGAGCATTCTTCTCCTCTAAAAGCCTTTGGAGATCGGCCTCACATTGTCTTAAGTCGGCTCGAGACTTAGAGAAATCCTGTTTGAGAAAAGATAGAAGTTAGACAGACAGAAGGAAAAATGAAAGAAAACTACATCGGCAAAATTAATACTTACTCGGCTGAGAAGGCGTTACGCCTCTTCGAAGAGGTTGGATGTATCGTTGATACCGGAGGCATCATCAACCCCAGTAAAGCAATCCCGAAAGGGATCCTCCACACCGGGGATTCCGCCTATCTCGGGAGTCTTCATGGCATGTGCATCCTTATGGCCTTTTCGAAAAAGACAGACAGGGATGGCGAGTGACCTGCTATCACTGCCCCAAGAGAGTCGCTCGGAGCGCTCTGTTCATCTCTGGGGGTCTCGGAACCAGCCCGCTCTGGTATGTTTTTTGTTTGACGAGGGACAACCTCAACCTCAGGTGATTCGGGGACTCTGCCCGAAACTTTCTTTGAAACTTCCTCATCTCTAGGCATGGTCTCGACAACCGCCACCGGTTTAGATGATTTGGCGGTCTCGGCAGCATTCCTCACCCTAGTCACCGCCCTCGTTTTCATCTTCATCTTCTTCTTCTTCTCTCAGCCTTTGGACTGACTCAACAGTTAGAGGGATGACTTCCCCCTTTGGTTTTCGAGATGCTGCCTTTATGGGTTTGGGTCCTCGGATGTCGAGACCCTCTTCCTCTTATTATCTTTTTCCGGCTTCGGAACCGGGGCCATAGCCTATTCCTCGCTACTCGGAGGCCTCAAGGCTGCATCTTTTTTCAGGCCTGCACAAAAAAGGACTAATTAAATAAAAGAAGTGTAACCAACACCTTATAAATAAGAAGAGGGAAACTTACCATGGTTCTTTGATTCCATCGGCCATTTGCCAAGTCGCGCTAACAGCGCTACGCATAGGAAAAAGTTGAAGCCAACCTTCGAACCCTGTCCTTGAGGTCAGGGACTGTTCGAGGCATCCAAGCAACCGCTGCACGACGAAGGAAGGTTTTAAATGAAGCAAAAAATGAAAACATGGAAATTAACAAGTAGAGTGATACTTATGCTTCGGGTTCCATTTTTGAAAAAATGGCACTTTCTCCTTCGGATAAGGTCACAAGTCCTCACCCAAAAAAACTGACCCATCCAACCCCGGTTCTTGTCCTCGTCGATACTCGAGAACAACGCCTTGGTCACTCGACGTTGCAGTTTGATCAACCCTCGAAAGATTCGAGGGTTGTATAACCTGATGAGGTGGTCGAGGGTGAACGACATCCCCTCAGCTTTGCTGGTGAAGGACCGGAGCATGATCACGATGCGCCAAAAAGAAGGGTGTATTTGGCCTAGAGTCACCTGATATTGGCAGCAGAAGTCAATGATGACCGGATCGAGGGGCCAACGTGAAAGGGTAAGTGTAAACACTTAGAAACCCTTTCATGTGGGTAGTAATGTTTTCTTCAGGAGAAGGGATCTCTACAACTTTGTCCCCCCAGTTGCAATCCTTTTTTATATCCTCGAGATATCCCACTGTTATCGAGCATATATACCTCGATACGTGCTCACATCGACCAGGGACTGATGAAGGATTCTCGGTCTTGAAGTCAGATTTAAGAACACACGGGTCGGGCACATACTCCCCAAGGAGCGGTTCCGCCGGCGTTTTATCGTCGGCCGGCCGTGAAGAAGAAGAGTAAGCTTTTTCCTTTTGTGGAACAGTTTTGGATGTTTTCGCCATTATATGAGTTGATGAAAGAGGAAAGTAGTATGTTCTGGTGGTTCAAAACTAGCGGAGATAACCTAAGGAGTAATGAAAGAGAAGAGATTGAGAAAGTTAAAAGCTTAAAAGAACTGATGAAGATGAATGTAAAGTTTGGTTCAACAAAAAAAAGCCATATTTATAGATTTACGGTTCGACGGCGCTAGTGGACGACTGCCCACTGACGCGCATTAATGTTTTGGGGAACTGTACCGACGGGACGTTTTGGTCACTTCCATCTGTTACGTCACGAGGATGACATCATTTTTTATCTAATAGAAAAATTGAAGGCTCAATTCGTTCCTTATCATTATATTCCAAGAAACGAGGGGACTATCTGTATACGGTAGAAATCGGGGCTACCAGATTTCACTATTTGATCGAGACTGGGATGTTGCATCGAAGAGCTGAGACATTGAGTCCGAGATCGAAGCCTCTTTCTAGATCGAGGTCGGTATCAATCGAAGCCAAAAGAGATAGACTTCGAGTAGTATCGGGATATAGCTTAGTAACGGAAAGAGCGAGATATCCGTGAATGGTCGAGGATCGTGGCGTGAATCTCGAAACGGATCAAATCAGTAGTGGTTAATCAGCTATTTGTAGGATTTCCTTCTGTAATTAGAAGTGTACCATAATTAGGATTCCTCTACTATATAAAGGGGAATTCCAGTCATTTGTAAGGATCATTATTCACTAAGAAAAAGCTATACAATCATTCCGTTCACTATTATGCTTAGTTCATCAGAGTTATTTGTTCTTTACTGTTCTTATACTATTATCACCTCGAGAGTACTCTAATTCGAGGTCGAGGCTCAGTTTGCACATTGGTTTGATTTATTTTACAGTTTAATTCAGTCCTTTCTTTCTTGTATATTAATTGGTATTGGGTGAAATCACATATCCTTAAAACCATAATATAAATTTAATTGTTATCCAAATTTTAGGGTAAACACAAGGTGACTTTCCAAACATGCTCTAAATGCAACGATTTTTCAATTCGAGACTTGAGGATTATGTTTAAAGTGAATACCCAATTTCTTGTGTATCCATCTGAGACATGATGTGTCAATCAACGTTTGTACCTTTTTTCTGGATCAAAAACTATTGAATAGCCACACTCACAATAAAATGGGTTTGCAAACTCTTTCGGCCACAGAAGAAAACTTACTTCTCTTGTAATACTGATTATTTCTGCAATTGTTTTTTTGTTACATTATACGATAATTTAATATAATAATGTTAAGTCGTCGTGACCTTATTATTCTTTGCACGGCAAAGGGTTGACTAAAAATGCAATAATGTAATTAAGTTCATTCCTTTCTGCATTTTATAATATGATTATTATAAAAGTGAGAAAGGGAAACTCATCAATCTTATTAAAAAGAAATGATAGACATCAGTCACCCGGGGAGGGATTTTCTCAGACATTTCTGATATAAATAATAATGCGGAATAACACGAAAATGATATCAAAGACAGGATCTAAAAATGACCACAACTGTTTAACAATATGCCTCAAATTCGGTGTCATAACATCACGAGTATTTAATAAGAGTAGATAGACTCAACTAGATAGCAACATATGACCGACAAGAAAGTACATAGGTAAAAATAGATAATTATAGGAAAGGAGGACTTCATGCGCTGCAAAAGGCAGCTCATTACAAAGTCTCCAACAAGTACACCTATTCAGTTGTATGGTACCACTAGTACATACCTCAGAACCTACACAAAATATGCAAAAGTGTATGAGTATAAAACCACAATACACAATAAATATCAAGTCTAGTCTCGAAGAAGTAGTTGTGAGAAATTGTTAGTAAACTGTATTTGTAAAATAATTATGGAGAAAATAAAATAACATATAAACAGAAATGTAAACGAAACAAAAGTTAATCCGAGCCAACTGAATTCACAATGTTTCCTTAAGGAATTTAATCCCCTCCTAGTACCCAAGGTTATGGATTATTTTCTCCCATGATAGGACGAATCACGCACTGGTGTAGTGGTACTTCAAACCCCAGTGTTTCAGCGAACACAAAGTTCGGTAGCAAATCACACTTTTGAAGTTAAAAATATGCAAAAGAAAGGAGGAGAACTCAGAAAATCGTATGGAAAATCTGAGAGAATGGACTTGTATTTATAGCCAATGTTGGGCTGAAAACTGAAGAGGTGCAACTCTTCAGAATGATTGTTTATGCAAAACGGCCATAACATAAATGCCATAACATAAATAGCTATTTACGCAACAATAAATCGGGAATTCAAGAAGGAGGTTACTTTTCAGTTACAAAACTGAAAAACGGAAAAATGAAAAACGGACCGTTGAATTTAGTATTAATATTCGTTTCAATATTGATATTCTGTTATTAACAGAAACTTAATAACATTTATGTTAATATTTTACTATTAACAAATAAATTTGGTCCAAAAAATTCATCGATCAATCGATCATTTGACCAAATCCAAATTCAAATCCGAATATGAATCTGAAGCCAAAGCCGAAACCGAGCCGAGCGAGCGACGACGACGACGCGAACTTGCATTTTTCTCAACTCTTTGAGAGCTAGAAAAAGAGCAATTGCTTATATATCCATCAAAACCTCTTCCTTTTCCAATATGGGATAATGTCCCTTTGTCAAGGAGGGAAACTCAAATATTTTATTTTTTCCTCCATTTCCCATTCACCCTCTTTTAAGCATTAATATAGCTTAAAACCCCAACAATCCCCCACATGAATGGGGAATGATATATCACGGAAATATGCATGAAAAACTATGTGATTCGCAAGCAAGGATTAATTGCATCTGGATAAGTAAGTTCCCTTTGAACTTTCCGTAGTGAACTTATGTCGGATATACTCGGTCATTCGGTAGATTTTATATCTTTGAACCGTCAAACTTTGGTGTATACCTAGACAACCATAAGTCACACAACCAACCCTGAACCATTTTTGGTTCTCATTGTTGTGTTCGTTTCAGCCATGGACACCGCCTGGTTTCATAAGTGCATAGAGAACTGGTCTTACAAATTCTCCTTGAAGCGGCTAACACTTCACACTTACATAGGTGATTCCTAAACGTGTCATCCCGTAGATACACTGTTTGATATACCTCGTATCAAATTTAGAAATCATTAAAAAGCCTTAATGTTTTATCCTTGGTAGTGAACATTGTCTCATTACGAGAATGGACCAAAATTTTAATTAACAATGTTGAACCGTCATTAATGACTTTGTTTGATATCCTTGAACCTAGATTTTGGGATCTCCAGTCTTCTAGGTAGAGTTACCACCACAATAAATTGTTCTCAGCCATAGTCCCATTCCCTTTAATGATTTCTCAACTACCTCTCTAGTTAGGACTTTTGTAAGTGGATCCGACACATTATCGCTTGACTTTACATAGTCAATCGTGATAATTCCTCTAGAGAGTAATTGCCTAACGGTTTTATGTCTTCGTCGTATATGACGAGATTTACCGTTATACATAACGCTCCCTGCCCTTCCAATTGCCGCTTGACTATCGCAATGTATGCATATTGGTGCCAACGGTTTGGGCCAAAATGGAATGTCTTCCAAGAAATTTCAGAGCCATTCAGCTTCTTCACTGGCTTTATCTAAGGCTATGAACTCAACCTCTATTGTAGAGCGGGCAATACAAGTTTATTTGGACGACTTCCAAGATACCGCTCCTCCACCAATAGTGAATACATATCTACTTGTGGACTTAGAATCAGTTGAACCGGTGATCCAATTTGCATCACAGTATCCGTCAATCACCGTAGGATATTTAATGTAGTTCAAAGCAAAGTCCTGGGTATGTTCTAAATATCCCAAAACTCGTTTTATTGCCATCCAATGAGATTGACCTGGATTGCTCGTGTATCGACTCAATTTACTTATAGCACAAGTTATATCTGGTCGTGTACAATTCAAGATGTACATTAAGCATCCCAACACACTAGCATAATCCAATTGTGATATGCTTTGGCATTTGTTCTTTGCTAATGCAAGATTCACGTCAATTGGAGTCTTTGGAACTTTAAACCCTAAGTGCTTGAATTTTTCAAGTACGGTCTTAATATAATGATATAGTGACAATGCCAGACCTTGAGGAGTCTTATGGATCTTAATTTCCAGAATTAAATCAGCAACTCCCAAGTCCTTCGTATCAAACTTGCCAGTTAGAATACGCGTAGTCGCATTTATATTGGCAATGTCATTACTCATTATCAGCATATCATCCACATATACGCAAACAATGACTATGTGATTTTGAACATTTTTAATGTACACACATTTATCACATTCATTTATCTTAAAACCATTTGACAAATGGTCAAATTTCGCATGCCATTATTTGGGTGATTGTTTTAGTCCGTAAAGGGGCTTAACAAGTCGACATACCTTCTTTTCTTTACCTGGAACCACAAAAACTTCAGGTTGTTCCATGTAGATTACTTCCTCCAACTCTCCATTTAAGAAGGTCGTCTTAACATTCATCTGATGAATTTCAAGATCATAAACTGCGNTAAATTTCTTCCTCCAACTCTCCATTTAAGAAGGCCGTCTTAACATCCATTTGATGAATTTCAAGACCATAAACTGCAGCTAACGCTACCAACGTTCTTATGGACGTAATTCTTGTAACTGGAGAGTATGTATCAAAATAGTCAAGACCTTCTCGTTGTCTATATCCTTTGACCACAAGTATTGCCTTATATTTGTCAATACTGCCATCATCTTTCGTTTTCCTCTTAAAGATCCATTTAGAACCCAACAATTTATTTCCAGGAGGAAGATCAACCATTTCCCATGTATGGTTGTTCAATATGGGTTCTATTTCACTATTGACTGCCTCTTTCCAAAACAATGATTCCGAAGAAGGCATAACTTCCTTAAATTTTCGAGGCTCATTCTCCAATAAGAAAGTCACAAAATCTGGTCCAAATGAAGTAGACGTTCTTTGACGTTTACTACGTCTTGGATCCTCCTGATTAAATGTGCTTTCTTTTGTTTCTTCCCAAGGTCGTTTAGATCCTTCACCAATCGACTCACATTCCTTTTTATACGGATATATATTTTCAAGAACTCAACATTATCTGATTCTATAACTGTATTACTATGAATGTCGGGATTTTCTTATTTATGAACCAGAAATCGATATGCTTTACTATTGGTCGCATATCTTATGAAAACACAATTAATGATTTTTGGTCCTATTTTTACCCTTTTGGGTTTAGGAACTTGCACTTTTGCCAAACACCCCCACACTTTAAAATAATTCAAGTTGGGCTTCCTTTATTTCCATTTTTCATAAGGAATGGATTGTGTTTTTCTATGGGGTACTCGATTTATATTCGGTTAGTCGTAATAACGGCTTCCCCCCACAAGTTTTGTGGCAATCCAGAACTTATCATCAATGCATTCATCATCTCCTTTAATGAACGATTCTTTATTACCGCAATCACATCATATTGAGGTGTGTAAGGGGCCGTTGTTTGATGAATAATTCCATATTCTAAACATGTTTCTTCAAAAGGAGATTCATATTCACCACCCCTATCACTTCTTATCATTCTTTGTTAAGTTGCATTTCAGCTTCATTTTGTATTTCTTGAATGCGTCTATTGCTTTATCTTTACTATTAATCAAGTAATATAGAAATATCGAGTACTATCGTCAATAAAAGTTATGAAATATTTCTTTCCACCGTGGGATGGTATTGACTTCATGTCATAAATATCTGTGTGAATTAAGTCTAAAGGATTTGAATTCCTTTCAACTGACTTATAAGGATGTTTAACATACTTTGATTCAACACATATTTGACATTTTGATTTGTCGAATTCAAACTTAGGCAATACTTCCAAATTAATCATTTTTCGTAAGGTTTTATAATTGACATGACCCAAATGGATATGCCATAATTCACTTGAGTAAGTAAAACGAAGCTAAAATTTTATTATTATTCTCAACAACCATTACATTCAGCTTGAAAAGGCCCTCAGTTAGGTAACCTTTTCCTACAAACATTTCGTTCTTACTTTTTACAACCTTATCGGATACAAAAATACACTTAAAACCATTTTTAACAAGAAGTCCAACAGACACTAAGTTCTTCCTAATATCAGGAACATGAAGGACGTTGTTCAAAGTCACCACCTTGCCAGAAGTCATTTTCAGAAATATCTTTCTGCATCCTTCAATCTTGGTCGTTGCATCATTTCCCATAGAAAGCGTCTCTTCGGGTCTAACAGGAGCATATGTAGTTCTCTGACAGCACAAACATGGCGAGTGGCTCCAGAATCAATCCACCACTCCTTAAGATTACCCACCAGGTTGCATTCGGAAAGCATAGCACATAAGTCATCAACATCTTTGTACTTTCAAACCATGTTTGCTTGACCCTTCTTCTTGTCTTTCTTCGGAGCGTGACAATCTGTAGATTTGTGTCCGGCTTTCCCACAGTTGTAGCAATTTCTGTTGAACCGCTTCTTGATTGGGTTGCTTTCTGGTCCAGAAGCATGCTTCCTCTTTCTCTTATTTTGAGGAGTATCCTCAGCAATGTTTGCTCCCATTATTGTTGAGTTTCCATGGCCTCTCTTTTAGCAGCTTTGTTGTCCTTTTCGATTCTCAACCGAATAATGAGATCTTCAAGCGACATCTCCTTGCGTTTTTGTTTCAAGTAGTTTTTGAAGTCCTTCCACAAAGGAGGCAACTTCTCAATCATCGCTGCTACTTGGAATACTTCATTGATGACAAGACCTTCAATGAAAATTCTGTTAGTAAACATAATTAAATTAATACTACCAATATTAGTGTTAATTCTACTTATACCTTCAGCAAGGAGGTCATGAATAATCACTTGCAATTCCTGGACTTAGGTAATAACAGACTTGTTATCTACCATTTTGTAGTCCAAAAATTTAGCGGCAACAAATTTCTTCGACCCGACATCTTCAGTTTTGTATTTTCTTTTAAGAGGAATCTACAATACTTTTGACGTCTCCACGTCACTGTAGACGTTATATAGATCATCCTCCACTCTGCTACGAATATAATTCTTGCACAGAAAATCAGAATTCTTCCACGCCTCAATCATGACAAAGCATTCAGTCTCTGGAGTTTCATCAGGCAGAACAGGAACATCTTCCTTAATGAACTTCTGTAGACTTAAGGTAGTCAAGTAGAAAAACATCTTCTACTTCCACCGCTTGAAATTAATCCCGGAAAACATTTTCGGGTTTTTTCGTCGGTGCCAATGTCGGTGTTGTTCGGCTTGTCGATGCATTGGAAGCCACCATAGGAACAGTCTGGTTCCCATTGTAATTTGTCATTTCTGTAAAAGAATGACACAAACAAACGTTAAAATCACGTAGATTTTAATCTCCAATAGAGTAGAAAACCACAAAGGTTTTACTCTCCATAAACAGCGAGTATAACACAAATACAGACAATAATAAAATTCCTTAAGCTTGTTAGTAAACTATATTTGTAAAAAAATTCTGGAGAAAATAAAATAACATATAAACAGAAATGTAAACGAAACAAAAGTTAATCTGAGTCCACTAAATTCACAGTGTTTCCTTAAGGAATTTAATCCCCTCCTAGTACCCAAGGTTATGGATTATTTCCTCCCAGGATAGAACGAATTACACATTGGTGTGGTGGTACTTCAAACCCCAGTGTTTCAGCGAACACAAAGTTCGGTAGTAAATCAAACTTACTGTTTCTTTCTTTGAAGTTAAAAATATGCAGAAGAAAGAAGGAGAACTCAAAAAATCGTATGGAAAATCTGAGAGAATGGGCTTATATTTATAGCCAATGTTGGGCTGAAAACTGAAGAGGTGCAACTCTTCAGAATGGCTGTTTATGCAAAATGGTCATAACATAAATGGCTGTTTACGCAACAATAAACCGGGAATTCAAGAGGGAGGTTAATTTTCAGTTACAAAACTGAAAAACGAAAAACGGATAACGGACCTTTGAATTTAGTATTAATATTCATTTTAATATTAATATTTTGTTATTAAAACGGAAACTTAATAACATTTCTATTAAAATTTTACTATTAACAAATAAATTTGGTCCAGAAAATTAATCAATCAATCGATCAGTTGACCAAATCCAAATCCGATGTCGAGGCCGAGCCGAGCGACAACGACAACGCGAGGCTTGCCTTCTTCTCAACTCTTTAATAGCTAGAAGAAGAGCAATTGCTTATATATCCATCAAAAACCTCTTCCTCTTCCAATATGGGACAATGTCCCTTTGTCAAGGAGAGAAACTCAAATATTTCATTTTTCCCTCCATTTTCATTTCACCCTCTTTTAAGCATTAATATAACTTAAAACCCCAAGAGAAGTCAATAGTGACACTTACTAACAGCTCAATAAGCATATGAAGCATAAACAACACATGAAATGAAGCATGATATTGGCAATCAAGTCGATCAGTAGAAATACAATAAACCTACGGGTTCAACTGAATTCATAACTTTCGATGCAGAGTAAAAATTTATATGTAAAAATTCATTAAAATTACAAAAATAGTATATATGAACGCATAACTTTAAAAATATAATAGTTTTAATGTTAAAATTTTTAAAATTGAACCCATAGAATTTAAATCATTGATCCGCCTCTAATTAGACTTGCTTTTCAATCAAGAGATAGAACATAATATCAGTTATCTCAAATATTCTATAATCATGATATGAGTCGGTCAATAGTCATATGTATATATGTACGAGCACGAGTCGAGGCTACTAATGCATGCTCACATTTAAATAACAAATCTAACAGCACAATCTCTTACATTCGACACCGGCCAAGTGTCCAAACTAGTACCAGTCTGAGTATCTGCGTTCACTGGTCCCAAAGTAACATGGGTAATTATTACCTGACTCCGGAGGAACGGGCCATATCCAACTATATCCCAGTGTCGCGGCGGTGCCGCAACTCGGCCGACAAATAATACTATATAATACGGTTTTACCACTGCATGACACCTGCCAACTAGAGCGTGAACAATCTATTCCAAAAACTCGACATAGGGGCCTGAATCCAGTAACATGATGACTTTGGGTCTAACTCCACCCCAGAAGCTAGCTTAAAAGGTAAGGATTGCCCAAGACATATAAAGAATCCAAAAAATTCATTCATCTCCGAGGTGGAATTTCATCAAATGTTAAAATTCTCGTAATTAATCATGATAGTTTATAGATGTTAAAACCCATCCATTAAAATTTATAGCAATCTTTTTCTCATCTCTCACTTGGTCAATCACAGTTGAGCTATCAAAGGCACTTTAATAGCAGCTATTAAATTCATATTTCCAGCTCAAACTTAACACAAAGTAAAGATAAGATTATTGCATTTGGTCCTAAGAGGTTGTTGCCAGTCTTCTTTCTCCTCTTTGAATAGGTTACTCATTCAAAATAAATTAAATAAACTAACAAAAGAAGACTCGAATGAAATTTTATAAAGCAGATTCTTTCAATTGTTGTAGCATCATTGGTTTTAATGAGATTGATGAACTTCCCTTTCTGATTCTCATATATAATCATATTATAAAATGCAGAAGGAATGAACTTATTGGAAGTCAACCCTTTGCCGTGCGAAGAATAATTCATCATGACTCTGTCGTCCCGGATCAAGTAAAAACTCCGGGGTTCCAACAAGCTCCCCCCTCCCCCCACCCCCACCCCTCCAAAGAAAATAGTAAATTGAATGATCATTTAGAGAATTAACTCTAGGATTGAGATACAGTTGAATAGCGGTAGAGCAACATTAATAATAAAAATTTATATAACAGATATCAACATGCTTGAGATTGAGGCATAACTAAAAAATTTATAATCATATTGAATCATAAAAAGAAAATATATAATGTGTGGTGCAGGGGATTTAATTTCGTTAGTTCCGAAATATATATTAATAATTTTTATGGGAATTGTGTGACGGTAGCAGAAACGACAATGATTGAGGCAACAACAATGATAACAATCACAAGCGACGACAAAGAAGAGGGAGAAAGTATTTGCAAGTCATGTCACATGTTAAATGTAATCTACAAATTGTTTACTCTTAAAATGGAAAATAATTAATTATGCGCGGTTTTAAAGATATAAGGATTAATTCAACACAAATGGTCAAAAATGTTAGATAAGCGAATTAAAGATGAAATAAATAACCAAACCAGTTGTGAAGTCGAACTCTCTGAGGGTTCTAATGGCTCGGAGGGTTCTGACAGCTCTGGCGACGAGTAGGGCCCTGGTATAGATTAGGCGTAGGTGCCTTTGTACATTTTTAGTTTTTGTCTTATGTACATATTTTGTTTGTTTTGAGGCCGTTTTTATTGGGACTTTGTATGTATATTCCGGAATATATATAAAAATTTCCCTCTCTGGCAATCTGAGTCTTTACTTTTTTAGCAACTTTTAATAATTTCTATCCTTGCAATGTTTCTAATGCCTTAGCATAGGGCGTCCAAATTTTCAGAAGTTTGAACAGGGCCAGACTTCGATGCAACTTTGTTTACTCGAGGCTCTGAAAATTCGGTGTGACAAGAAGTATTTTCAAGATTCTTAAGTGATTTTAGATAATGTTTTTGCCGAGGGTAACCTTTTAGCAGGTTTTGAATTTTTATGAAGGCTTTACTTTTGATATGAGCTTTGGACGTCTACGAGCCATTTTCTGGGTGGTCGTAGCCTTTTATTTTTGGGCACCGTCTAATAGGTATGGTGATCCCTAGATTTAGTACCCCGGTTTATCCTAACTTTTCTCGGGCGATAGCCCCGAGTAAGGGTATCCCTTGGGCTCGATTGATCCAGAATAAGGGTAGCCCGTGGGCTCTTAGGATTCGGGTTTTAACAGGCAAGAAAATGTGTAATAGCACGGTGGAACTTTCTTTCATTTCAATGTGTAAAGTACATGATAAAAATTTGTATCATGGCTAAGGTGGGCTATGTGGGGATGGTTATTATGACCTTTTGTCCCTTACAATGTATCTTAACCACCGACCCTTATCTACTCAAATACGAAGTGTCCTTCTTTCTGTTCCAAGAATCTTAACCCGAGGGAGATGGCCCCCACTATCCGAGGCTGAGCTTGATAGGGCTCGGATACTGTTGATGTGCCCATTGACTCTGTTTTAAGACAGGTCTTCGAATCTAAGTTAGAATGATTTACTATTGCCTCATTAAAAACCTTGCCAAAAAACACATTTTGGAACAAAATCGGTTCAAGGGAAAAAGAGTGCAACACGTGCTTTCAAACCTAATAGTCACATTCTCCCTTGGCCGTTGCCTGCAAGTGTTAGTCTGATTCATAATATTGTTAAAGATTAATTGAGATCGTACCTTAGTAGTAGTACTGCTTTAAGTGCGTTACATTCCAGTTGTTTAGTAGCTGCACACCGTTTCCTGCTTCAAATTTGTATAAGCCTTTGCCGGTAATTCTGACGACTCAATTCAGTCCTTCCCAATTTAGTCCCAGCTTCCCCTCGTTCGGGTCCCGAGTGTGTAACATTACTTTCCTCAACACCAAGTCACCGATCTTGAAGTGTCGGAGGTTGGCTCTTCGGTTGCAGTATCTTTCTATCCGCTATTTTTTCTGAGCGGCCAACTGGACTAGGGCGGCCTCACACCTTTCACCCAATAGTTCCATGCTCGTGATCATGGCCTCACCGTTCGATACTTTGGTAGCATATTGGAACCTAAGGCTCAGTTCTCCCGCTTCGATCGGTATTAAGGCTTCGACACTGTACACCAGTGAAAATAGGGTGGCGCCGGTACTAGACTTCGAGGTCATACGGTATGGCCACAAGACTTCGGGCAAGATTTCCTTCCATTTCCCTTTGGCATCAGTCAACCTCTTCTTCTGGTTTTAAAGTATGGTTTTGTTCATTAATTCCGCCTGTCTGTTCCCATTAGGGTGGTAAGGTATTGATAGTATTTATTTAATCTTGGGATCCTCAAAGAACTTATTCACTTTGTTGCCAATGAATTGTTCCCATTATCGCAAATGATTTCGGACGGTATGCCGAATTGACATATGATGTGGTCCCATATGAAGTCAATGACCTCTTTTTCCCGGACCTTCTCGAATTCTTAAGCTTCGACCCATTTGGAAAAATAATCAATCATAATAGTATGAATTGAGCCTTACCGGGTGCCCACGACAGGGGACCAACGATGTCCATTCCCTATTTTATGAACGGCTATGGGAACAAGACCGAATGAAGTAGTTCTCCCAGTTGGTGGATCATCGGCGCATGTCTCTGGCAGGCGTCATATCTTGTACAAAGTCCTTCGCATCTTTCTCCATTTTCGGTCCTGTAACAGTTGGCCCTGATTAATTTCCGAACCAAATATTCTGCCCTCAAGTTGTTCCTGCAAGTGTCTGGTGTTAGTGCAACAGTGGTTTGTTCATCGCGATCGCGAGGAAATTGCTGCGATCGCGTAGAGTAAAGTGGTAGGCAAGTAAAGTTGTTCTATGCGATCGCGTAAGTGTGTCTGCGATCGCATAGTTTGGCAGGCTTGAGCAGTGCGGTCGCATGGATATTCATGCGATCGGGTAGAGTTATGGGCGCGTGAGGAGAAAGTCCATTTGTTATTCGCGATCGCGTGAGCAGGTTCGCGATCGCAAGGAGTTGTGTCCTGTTGAATCGCGATCGCGTGTGAAGATCTGCGATCGTGTAGAGTCTTTTTGACGGTCAGTGGATTTGTGCTTCGCGATCGCGATGGTGGTCCCGCGATCGCGATGAGTAAAAGCCTGGGCAATATAATTAAAATCCTCCGCAACCTTTGCCCACTTTTCCACCAATTTTGAACGGGAATAGAGCTTTTGGAGGGATTTTGAAGAGAGAAAACGATTGTTCTTCATTGAGGTAAGGATTTTGGACCCCATAACTCGATTATATGTGATTAAGGACTAAATTAACAGTCTTTAATTGGGGAAAATTAGTAGAAAAGGGTGAAATTAGGGCTTGAGATTATGAGACCTTTTAGGGATGATTTGAGGGGTCAAAGGGACTCCGATTTCAGAGTTTTTTATATGTACGGACTAGTGAGATGATGAAGATCGTTTTGTTATAAAGTTTGTCGAGTTTCGAGACGTGGGCCCGGAGTTCGGGTTTTGGCTAATTTCGGGTTTTGTGCTAAAATTGATATTTTCCGATTGGAATTCATTGCCTTAGCATAATTTGATATGAAAAATCTGAACTTGATAGATTTGGAGCACTCGAAAGTTGATTCGAGAGGCAAGCGTGTTGCAGAGTAGCTTTTCGGGCTAGTTTGAGGTAAGTAATGTCTTTAAATCCTGTCCTGAGGGTATGAAACCCCAAACTTTACATCCTTTCATGGATTTCGAGTGACGCACGCACTGGATGACGAGCGTGGGGCGTGCACGAATTGGAAATTTGGAAATATGTTCCTTTTTAGGCAACCATTGAGTTGCGAAACTGCTTTTAAAGCCTATGTTCTATAGTATTACTATGAGTTGATATATTTGGGTTGTAAGCCATGTTTGGGGCTTAGTGCCGATCTATTTTAACCCCTTGGGGGCTATTTTCCTGACATTCTTCACTTATTATATTATGATTTTACACTCAGTCTTTCTTGATAAATTATCTTGACACTCTGAGTTTATTGATATTATTTCTTGAAATGAAATATTTTTTTGGGTCGAGAACTCCGTTTATTTATGGCATGAGTGGCATGTTGAGAGTGTCTGACTGAGTGAGGCCGAGGGCCAATATTGTGAGGATGGTATGATATGAGAGAGGCCAAGTGCCTGAGAGTGATTGACGCCATGATCTGGCTTGTTTATAGCGCTTGGGCTGTAGGATCCCCTCCGGAGTCTGTACACACCCCCAGTGAGCGCAGGTACCTACTGAGTGCGAGTGTCGAGTTCATTATCATCAGCTTTTGGGATTTCAAAGTAGCTGTTCAGCGTCCGCCGCTTCTCCATTTCCTTTTCCTTTATTAGTATTAGTATTTTATTCCTAGACATTGTTTATGACATTAGCAGAGTTAGTTTTATTCTTATATGCTCGTGATCGGTTGACTCCAGTCCTGGGGGATTTGTTTAGACTGTTATTTTTATTATGCTTGCTTAAAGACTTAAAGGAATTTTTATTATACTCAGTTTGCTGGTTATTAATGATTTTTTTGAGGAATTATATTAAAACAAATGTGTAGTTATGTGATGGTTGGCTAGCCTAGTTTCACGTTAGGCGCCATCACGACCTGTTAGGATTTGGGGTCATGACAAGTTGGTATTAGAGCTCTAAGTTACATAGGACTCAACAGTCATGAGCAGGTTTAGTAGAGTCTTGCAGATCGGTACGGAGACGCCTGTACTTATCTTCGAGAGGCTACAGAACTCTTAGGAAAAATCTCATCTTCTTGAACTCTTTCGTGCCATTCTATTGGTTCTTAAAATCTAAACTATTGTTGTTTCATTCTCTCACAGATGGTGAGGACACGCGCTACTGATCATGGTGACCAGACACTAGCCAGACCCACAAGGGGTCGAGGCCGTGGTGGAGTTAGAGGATCAGCTCGTGTAGCAGCCGAGACGGTACCAGTTGATCCCCCTATTATTAAGGACCAGATCCCCGCCGAGGGTGCTCCAGCGGGACACTCTCAGGCACCGGCAGTGCCTATTATAATTCCGGGTCTTCAGGAGACCCTAGCTCAGATCTTGACAGTATGCACCAGTTTGGCTCAGGTAGTTGCTATGACTACTACTGCCGCTACATCTCAGGCCGGGGGAGGCACTCAGACTCCAGCTTCCTGGACACCTGAGCAGGTTGTACAGGGTATTCAGGCGCCAGGGGCAGTCCCAGCCCAGCCGGTCGCCCCAGTTCAGGACTATGTAGTCCCAGTCATGCCCGAGGATGAGCAGCGTAGGCTGGAGAGGTTCAGTAGACTTCAGCCTCCAACTATCAGTGGCACAGAGGGTGAGAATGCCCAAGGTTTTCTAGATAAGTGCTAGAGGATACTCCATACTGCTGGTATTCTGGAGACCAGTGGGGTCTCGTTTGCTACATTTCAGTTTGCTGGTGCTGCTTTCACTTGGTGGGAGGCATTTTAGAGGTGTAGGCCGGTTGGTTCAGCACCCCTCACCTGGAAGCATTTCTCCACGATCGTTTTGGAGAAGTATGGTCCTCAGTCCCACAGAGAGGAGCAGCGCAGGCAGTTTGAGCAGTTGCTCCAGGGAGAGTTGTCAGTTACTCAGTACGAGATGCGATTTTTCGAGTTGGCTAGACATGCTTCTGAGTTAGTCCCTACTGACAGGGAGAGTATCAGGAGGTTTGTAGATGGTCTCACATATCAGCTTCGGATTTTGATGACCAGGGAGAGAGTGTCGGGAGCTACATTCGAGCAGGTTGTTGACATTGCTCGGGATATTGAGTCGGTTCGTAGCAGGAGCGTGAGGAGAGGGAGGCCAAGAGGCCTCGGGGATCAGGTAGCTTCAGTGGTGCCCCTTCCAGAGGCTTCAGTGGTGGTCAGGTAGCTAGAGGCTGCCCTAGAGGGGGAGGTCGACCAGGTGGAGGCCAACCGCGTATTTATGCACTTCCAGCTAGGCCTGATGCTATGGCTTCTGATGCGGTGATTACAGGTACCATCTCAGTATGTCACAGTAATGCTTTGAATTTATTTGACCCTGGTTCCACATACTCTTATGTTTCATCATATTTTGCTCACTTTCTGAGTATGCCCCGTGAGTCTTTAGTTACGTCTGTTCATGTGTCGACTCCGGTAGGCGATACTATTATTGTGGACCGTGTGTACCGGTCGTGTGTGATATTTATTGGGGGCCTGGAGACCCGAGTAGACTTGTTGTTGCTCACCATGGTTGATTTTGATGTGATACTGGGCATGGATTGGTTATCCCCATGTCACGCTATTCTTGATTATCACGCTAAGACCGTGACCCTAGCTATGCCCGGAGTTCCAAGAGTTGAGTGGAGAGGGTCTATAGAGCATGTGCCTAGCATAATGAGATCTTATTTGAAGGCTCGGCGTATGGTTGAGAAAGGGTGTGAGTCTTATCTTGCTTTTGTGAGGGATGTTAGTAGTGAGACTCCTTCTGTTGATTCTATTCCTGTGGTCCGTGATTTTTTGGACGTATTTCCTGCAGACCTGCCAAGCATGCCACCTGACAGGGATGTTGATTTTGGTATTGACTTGGTGCTAGGCACCCAGCCTATTTCTACCCCACCTTACCGTATGGCACCAGCAGAGTTGCAAGAATTAAAAGAGCAGCTTCAGGAACTCCTAGATAAGGGGTTTATTCGGCCTAGTATGTCACCTTGGGGTGCACCTGTGTTGTTTGTGAAAAAGAAGGATGGCTCCATGCGCATGTGTATTGATTATAGGCAGCTGAATAAGGTTACAGTGAAGAACCGATATCCTTTGCCCCGTAGTGATGACTTGTTTGACCAGCTTCAGGGAGCTAGAGTGTTTTCTAAGATTGATTTGAGATCCGGGTATCACCAGTTGAAGATTCGGGATTCTGACATTTCGAAGACTTCTTTCAGGACCAGATATGGTCATTATGAGTTTCTGGTTATGTCATTTGGGCTGACCAATGCCCCAGCGGCGTTCATGCAATTGATGAACAACGTGTTTCAGCCTTACCTTGATTCTTTCATCATTGTGTTCATTGATGACATCTTGGTGTATTCTCGTAGCCAGGAGGAGCATGCTCAGCATTTGAGGGTTGTTTTATAGAAATTGAGGGAGGATAAGCTTTATGCAAAGTTCTCCAAGTGTGAGTTTTGGCTTGGTTCAGTAGCTTTCTTGGGGCACGTGGTGTCTAGTGAGGGTATTTAGGTTGATCCGAAGAAGATTGAGGCAGTGCAGAGTTGCCCCAGACCGTCCTCAGCTACATATATTAGGAGTTTCCTTGGTTTGGCGGGATATTACCGTCGATTTGTGGAAGGATTCTCTTCTATTGCTTCGCCTTTGACCAGATTGACCCAGAAGGGTGCTCCATTCAGATGGTCTGATGAGTGTGAGGAGAGCTTTCAGAAGCTCAAGTCAGCATTGACCACATCTCCGGTATTAGTTTTGCCTATTGGTTTGGGTTCTTATACTGTCTACTGTGATGCTTCTAGAGTTGGCTTGGGAGCGGTATTGATGCAGGACGGTAGGGTGATTGCCTACGCGTCTAGACAGTTGAAGGTGCACGAGAATAATTATCCAGTGCACGACCTTGAGTTAGCTGCCATTATTCATGCCTTAAAGATTTGGCGCCATTATTTGTATGGAGCACAGTGTGATATTTTCACCGATCATCGTAGTCTGTAGTATCTGCTGAAGCAAAAGGACTTGAATTTGCATCAGAGAAGGTGGTTAGAGCTTCTCAAGGATTATGACCTCACTATTTTGTATCATCCGAGGAAGAATTAATGCAGTGGTTGATGCCTTGAGTCGCAGAGCCGAGAGGTTGGGGAGTCTAGCTTATCTTTCAGCAGCAGAGCGACCTTTAGCACTTGATGTTTAGACTTTAGCGGGTCAGTTGGTGAGATTAGATTTGTCAGAGCCTCTGCGGGTATTAGCTAGTATGGCTTCCAGGTCTTCTTTGTATGATCAGATTAGAGCACGCCAGTATGATGACCGGCACTTGTTAGTTCTTCAGGACAGGGTCCGTCGAGGTGATTCCAGAGATGTTACTATTGGTGATGACGGAGTTATGAGGATGCAGGGCCGTATTTGCGTGCCCGATGTGGATGGGCTTCGAGAGTTGATATTAGCAGAGGCCCACAGCTCGCGGTATTCCATCCATCTGGGTGCCGCGAAGATGTATCAGGATTTGAGACAGCAGTATTGGTAGAGGCGGATGAAGAGAGATATTGTTGAATATGTAGCATGGTGTCTCAACTGCTAGCAGGTCATGTATGAGCACCAGAGACCAGGGGGATTACTTCTGAGGTTAGATATTCCGGAGTAGAAGTGGGAGCGGATCACTATGGACTTTGTAGTTGGACTTCCACGTACTTCGGAAGGTTCTGATGCTATTTGGGTCATTGTGGATAGGTTGACCAAGTCCGCGCACTTCATTCCTGTCAGTACTACTTATACTTCGGAGCGGTTAGCTGGTATCTACATCAGGGAGATTGTCTGATTGCACGGAGTCCCAGTTTCTATCATTTTTGACAGAGGTACTCAGTTCACATCTCAGTTTTGGAGGGTCGTACAGAGAGGTATGGGTACTCAGGTAGAGTTGAGCACAACATTTCATCCTTAGACCGACGCGCAGTCGAAACGGACTATTCAGATTTTGGAAGACATGTTGCGTGCCTGTGTGATTGATTTTGGGGGTTCATGGGATCATTTTCTGCCACTTGCGGAGTTTACACATAATAACAACTACTAGTCCAGTATTCAGATGGCCCCGTATGAGGCTTTATATGGTAGGAGGTGTAGATCTCTGGTCAGTTGGTTCGAGCCCGGTGAGGCTAGGCTATTGGGCACAGATTTGATTCAGGATGCGTTGGAGAAGGTGAAGTTGTTTCAGGAGCGACTTCGCACGGCGCAGTCTAGGCAGAAGAGTTATGCGGACCGGAAGGTCCGGGATGTGTCTTTTATGGAAGGTGATAAGGTACTGCTGAAGGTATCACCCATGAAGGGTGTTATGAGGTTCGAAAAGAGGGGAAAGTTGAGTCCTCGGTTTATTGGTCCTTTTGAGGCACTTCAGAAGATTGGAGAGATGGCTTATAGACTTTCCTTGCCACCTATCTTGTCGAGTGTTTATCCGGTATTTCATGTGTCTATGCTCCGGAAATATGTTGGTGACCTGTCTCATGTTTTGGACTTCAGCACAGTTCAGCTCGAGGGTGATATGTCATATGAGGTAGAGCCAGTAGCAATTTTGGATCGTCAGGTCAGAAAGTTGAGGTCTAAGGATATAGCGTTAGTGGAGAGGTCAGCCAGTGGAGGAGGCTACTTGGGAGACCTAGCGGGAGATGCAGAGCATATATCCTCACTTGTTTAAGACTCCAGGTATGTTTCTAGACCCGTTCGAGGATGAATGTTTGTTTAAGAGGGGGAGAATGTAACGACTCGGTCGGTCGTTACGTAGAATCTGCATTATGTTTACTGTTACTGCCTTGTCATAGGTTGGTTATATTGTTTATGATGTGTTAGAGTCGGTTGGCTCGGGTTCAGAATGGTTATAGTGAGAATTGAGTCATTTAGTCTCTAAAAATAGCTTTATAATTGGAAAGTCAACTGAGAGTTGACTATTGGTAAACGACCTCGGAATGCGGATTTTATGGTTAGGATAGTGTCACGCCTCCTTTTTCACTACCCGGGATTAATGAAGGGTAATAAGGGAGTTTTTTCAATTAAAGTGACATTATTCGGTTTTGGGATTTATTATTATTTCAGAGTCGCCACCCGGATTTTTGACGATGCTCCGGGGAACCGTTTTGTTTTAAAAATCCCAAATCGAGAAAAATTGACTCTGTTTTGATTTGTCTGCGACTAGAAATCCGAGTAAGGAATTTTGTTAACCCGGGAGAAGGTGTTAGGCATTCCCGAGTTCCGTGGTTCTAGCACGCTCGCTTAACTATTATTATTTGGCCTAAATTGTCTGATTATGTGTTTTGCCGATTGTTTATTTAGCTTTTTAAAATTTTTGCCTCTTTTGATATTTATGGATTTATCTTGAAAACAAATCACGAGAACGTGCACTTGTCTGCTTTTGGACATGTTACAATTACGCCACATGAAATGCATCTGCAATTGCAACACGTGATTTTAATGTAGTTTGAAGTTTGAAGTCGGGGACATGAGTTGTCGCACCCGAGTGTAGATTATGTAGCCAAGACTATGGTCGTGACGGTTTTATAATACCTATTTGAGGCGATGTTTGATTATGCCTTCTTTTGAAAGGAGCATTTTAGTTTTAAGATCAATTAGGATGTTTATGGATTTATCTTAGACAAGTCACGATGGCGTGCACTTGTTGTTTTTGAACACACGGAAAATACGTCACATGAAATGCACCCGTGGTTGCTAATGTGTATTTTACTTATTGTTTCGAGTTGAGGGTCGGGGGCACGAGTTGCCACTCCCGAGTGTAAGTTATGGTAGTTTTGGAATAATATTCGATTCTTTACCAAGTTTCAAGCTAAAGGCATGATTCGACCAAGAAGGTTGCCTAAGGATGAACTTCCTTAGCCTAAAGACAACATCTTATGGGCTACGGCTTCATTTAGCCCCATTTCATCACATTAGGCCATCTTAAGTTAACTCCTATTGTAATAGGACTACTAGTCTGAAAAGATTTTGTTTTCCAGCAAACAGTGGCAAAAATGGGAATCAGAATGTTCCTCATTCAATTAGATATATGCACTTATAGCATTCAGACATCTAAATACGTTACTCATTAATTCTGATACAAATTGCCAAGATAAAATCACTCTATTTTTGTAGAACTTTATGATTTCTAACGAATAGCAGACCACCGGCAGTTTTATTAGTTTTGAAACAATGATTCTTACCAATTTTAAATAGCCTAATCACATGTTTCTAAAGGATCAAAATTCACAAGTGTTTATACATTTCACAGATTACAAGATGCAAAATAAACTGAAGATAGCCTACTAATTCCATTTGTATTGAAACTCTACTGAATCTGAAATGATCGTTTTCGCAAAATCTAACGGGTGTTTACCCAGATTTCATACACGTTCCTTTTATTGAATATCATTGTATTACTTTCAGAACAGAGAAAAGTATAAATTCGAAATTTCAAGAACATGAACAAAATTGAAATTAGATGTACAGTCCAGTCTTTAAATTATATAATTCTGAAAATAAATACAGACTACTACTATCAAGGTATGTTTTTCAGAAGAGAGAAAACTAAGAAAATGAAGCTTTTAGCTAATTTGTCCGACTTGAGTTCCCTTAAGGCCATATACTTGAGCCTTCCTTTGTAATTTGTAAAACACTCCAATTAGTTGAGTGTGTTATGCATCCATTAGACTAACAGGACTATGACAAGAAGTCGAGTTTAGATCTGATGATGCTTATGCTAAGCTATACTAAAAAAAAAGAAACAGAATTGTTTGTGCATCTTCAATGTTGATTATAGGTCCAAAATTTATTATTTGGACAGTAATAACAATAGATCTTCAGACATTTATAGGATGAGTCATACCATGAAGGAGATTAGACTCAACCTCAATGATGTTTTTACACCATTTATAACAGAACAGGTTCTTGCCTTTTATGGACTGAATCTGACCATAAAAAGGGGTCAGATTCATCTCCATAGAGGTCCTATTCAACTCATAACTTTGATTTTTTAGGCATTTATTAAAGAATGAACCTAACCACTTGAAGGGTTCAGATTCACTATTCTACAACCTTTGTTAATTGCTCATTTCATACCCTTAAAGGGTGATAGGCTACTGTTTAAGCACTTAATATGGGGTGAATTTGACTATCAATAAGTCAAACTCATCTTCCCTAATGCTAATGCTAACATAATTCTAAACTATATAGAAACTTTAATCATTTAGGCATTTTTAGAGGATGAATCTGACCATTCAAAGGTTCAGATTCCTCACTCTAATGCCCTTCTTAACTACATACTTTATACCCGTAAAAGGGTGATTTCCCGCACCCTAGGCTACTGTTTATGAACTACCAAGGGGTGAATTTGACTATTAAAAGTCAGATTCATCTACCCTAGTGCCAATATTCTAAACTATTCTAGAGACTTGCTTGTTGAATCCCTTCATTGATCAAAGAGACTCAATCAAAAGTGTATTTTTGCACTCTTATAGAAAGAATCTGACAATAGAGAGGATCAGATTCAACATCTTAGTGCAGCTTATTTCCTAATATAGAACTATGAGTATTAACCATATTTGTGTACATGTAATTTGAAGCAAACAACATACACCAGCAAGAGCAATACTAACATCAAGACAGTACTTATCACATTCACAGATTCATTATCATGCCAATAAACATCTATACAGTCACATTTACATAAAACAGAAGAAGCAACTTCATTTATCAAGAACAACCAGTTTTATACAGTGAGTAAAAGATGAAGATTCCAGTCCAAGAATTTCATTAAGAATAGATGAGCTTATACATACCTTTTTAAGAGAAAAACAACAAAAGACTTGACAAAATAAAGGTCAAGTATGAACAATAATCAGCAAAAAGAAGGAGGATTCAGTAGCAGCAAGCAGAGAAACCAAGGAAAACCAAGTAGCCCAGCAAGAATTGATCAAGAAATCTTGAGTAAGAATGCTTAAGACTCCCAGAAATCAGACTCCAAAGAGAAAGAAATAGAAGTTGAGAACTAGACTATTTGTGAACTTGTTTCCCAAAAGAAATCAGATTTTTCTTTTCTAATAATACCCCTTTTTTGAAAAAAAAATTGTTTATGAATGGAAGATACTCTGATTTTCTGTATTTTCAGGATGTTTTCAGCAGCTAAGTAAGAGTCAAAAGAAGGTCCAGAATCTCTAGAAAGAGGTTCTATTTATAGGAGTCTTAAGGATGGGATATGCCTTGGCATATTCCTCACCCAATAGACTGAAATAGTACATAGGGCAGCTGTCATCCTTATCTTTGAGACAGCTGCCCCTATTCTAGAACCTTCTTACTTTAGAAAATACCCTTTTACCCTTAAAAAATATGACTTCCTAATCGACATTACCTAATATACCCCTTGAAGTACCTATATTTACCATTAGGTAACCAGGATTAAACTTACTTGGGTTATTATTAACTCTAGTTAATTATCCTTAGTCAGGTTCCTTAGTTAAACTAGGACTGATAAGTATTATTAGCTAGATCTTAGTTTAATTTGCTTGACTAATCTTGATTTTTTTAAGCTTAGGTTAGTTGAATCAACTTAATTAATCGATTGAAGCTTAGTTGATTAAAAGACCTATTCTGAAAATCAGTAGCTAGTTAAGTTAATTTGCTTAAACAATTTTATTAAGCTTATCTAGCAAGTATAGTTGATTATCTTAACTGAGTGATTAACTTTAACCTTAAGTGAAGTCGCAAATCACTAACTTGCTTTAAGTATCAAGCATAATCAACTCCTAATCAATTCATAATTACTTGGTTAATTAACTTTAGGTGACTAACTAAGGTTGGATTAAAATCAGCAACTAACCAAGTCAAATTTTTAGGTTAGTTAACTTAATTAATCACCATTTTAGATACACCTGACATGTACACAATTGGAGTTGGGGTAGCAGTCAGGTAATAGGGTCCAAACAGAACAAAATCGCATTTTGAACAAGTAATTGGACTCAATCAAAATCTACAAAAACAATAAATTAAGGGCCATGGCTAACAATCAGCTTCAGGGAACAAGTATAATCCTAATCAAGACTTGAATTCAGGGCATCAATATCAAATTAAAAAGCAGTACGTACACAGGTAAGGTGGAACCTAAGCTAATCGATTTGACCTAAAATGGTTATTAGATAATCAACACATGTATTCAAACGTTTAACTACTCGGGCAGAACAAGCAAATACCAAACGAGAGCAATAACATATTAACGAGAATCATGGACGAAAACAAAGACGTATTAATCAGAGAACATAGATGGCAAAAGTGACACACATATTCTGATTGTTTGTTTTTGAAAAATTAAAGGGGAGATGCTAAAAGAAGGGGGTACCAGTGAGGGGCATTTGGACGAACTATGGTGACTTCGCCGGAATTTGGCCAGTCTCCGACGAGTTTGGAAATGGTACAAACCCGCATGAATCGATAGCTCTCATCAAGAGCTATCGACTCATGCAGGTGTGAGCCATTGGAGGTCTTCGAATTAACTTGTAGAAGAAAACTAGGGTTTCGAGTTTCAGATCTGAAATTGAAGGAGATCCAATGGGTTTTTGGGGAAACTAATAACGGGACGTGGTTGAGGGAAGGACAGGGATCAACTGGTAAGAAATTGGGGTTGATTGGTGGTGCTCCGACGCCGATGGCGATTTCCGGTCGGCGGAGCTAAGGCGGGGGACGGAAGTTTAGGGTTGGTCTCTAGAGTGAGGATAGAGACGGAGGAAAGATGAGGGGGTGTTAGACTTTGGTGAGTGATGGGGTATGGGGGTGTTAGGAATAGCTTTATAGTGGGGTGAAGGAGGGGTTCCCAGCCGTTAGATCAAACTAGATCAACGGCTGGGATGGTTTCACTTAATGGAATGACGTCGTTTGGTGTTACATGGGGGATGGCCGGGTTTGGTTAATTGGGCTGGGTAATGTTGAAGGTAGCTTGGGCTGGGTGTTGGGAATTGGCTTGGGCCTGGCCAGGTCCCATTTTAGGCTTTGGAATTTTAATTAAATTAATTAATTGAATTAAAACTAAAATATAATAATTAATTCTAAACTAATTCCATCATTCAATTATAAATTAACTAATTAAGAGTCATATTATTTAATTTGCTCCTACTCATTTATAGGACAAATTCCACAATTTTTGCTAGGAGGAATAATTAAACATTAACCTACTTTGTGTCAAGTAATTATATTTCGTTATTATCTAAATAATGTTCAAAATCACGCACCTAATTTTTCCGCTTTAAATCATTTATATATTCTAAAAGACGAACAATGGCTACATAACGCAAAATTAATTCACAAATAGCACTTAAATTTAACAAAAACCCATAAAACCAATTATTTTATTGAGATTTTGTAGGAGTATATGACAAGTAAAAATCACGTGCTTGTAGATAGCTTCGTTAGGTGATTTGGGACTTAGGAGTGTGTTCAGAATATTTTTTTGATGTCCGGTGTAGATTTAGGCTTGAATTGGCGAAAGTTAGTTTTTGGTGATTTCCGGTCGGCAGCGGAAATAGGCTATCAGGGTCGGAATGGAATCCGGAAGTTAGAACAGGTTCGTAATTGCATTTCGGATATGTGTGAAAATTTTCACGTCAATCGGATGTGTTTTGGATAGTTTCGGCCTCATTGGTGGAATTTAGAAATTTCAAAGTTCATAGGCTTAAATTCGGTGTGATTTTGGTGTTTTGTGTTGTTTTTGGTGTTTCGAGGCTCGACTAAGTTTGAATGATGTTATATGATATGTTGGTAGGTTTGGTTGAGGTCCCGAGGGCCTCGGGTGCATTTCGGATGCTTAAACGAGCACTTTTGGACTTGAAGAAATTGTTGGTTTTCTGGTGTTAGTGCAGCATTGGTTTGTTCATCGCGATCGTGAGGAAATTGCTGCGATCACGTAGAGTAAAGTGGGAGGCAAGTAAAGTTGTTCTATGCGATCGTGTAAGTGTGTCTGCGATCGCATAGTTTGGAAGGCTTGATCAATGCGGTCGCGTGGATCTTCATGCGATCGCGTAGAGTTATAGGCGCATGAGGAGAGAGTCCATTTGTTATTCGCGATCGCTTGAGCAGGTTCGCGATCGCATGGAGTTGTGTCCTGTTGAATCACGATCGCGTGTGAAGGTCTGTGATCGCGTAGAGTCTTTTTGAGGTTCAGTGGATTTTTGCTTCGCGATCGCGATGGTGGTCCCGCAATCGCGATGAGTAAAAGCCTGGGCAATATAAATTAAAACCCTCCGCGACCTTTGCCCACTTTTCCACCATATTTTGAACGGGAATAGATCTTTTGAAGAGAGAAAACGATTATTCTTCATTGAGGTAAGGATTTTGGACCCCATAACTCGATTATATGTGATTAAGGCCTAAATTAACAGTGTCTAATTGGTGAAAATCAGTAGAAAAAGGTGAAATAAGGGTTTGAGATTAAGAGACTTTTTAGGGATGATTTGAGGGGTCAAACGGACTCCGATTTCAGAGTTATTTATATGTACGGACTCGTGATATGATGAATATCGTTTTGGTATAAAGTTTGTCGAGTTCCGAAACGTGGGCCCGGGGTCGGGTTTGGGCTAATTTCGGGTTTTGTGCTAAAATTGATATTTTTCGATTGGAATTCATTCCCTTAGCATAATTTGATGTGAAAATTCTGAACTTGATAGATTTGGAGCACTCGGAAGTTGATTCGAGAGGCAAGCGTGTTGCAGAGTACCTTTTAGTGCTAGTTTGAGGTAAGTAATGTCTTTAAATCCTATCTTGAGGATATGAAACTTTACATCCTTTCACGGATTTGGAGTGACGCACACACTGGATGACGAGTTGATATATTTGGGTTGTAAGCCATGTTTGGGGCCTAGTGCCGATCTGTTTTAACCCCTTGGGGGCTATTTTCCTGATATTCCTCACTTATTATATTATGATTTTACACTCAGTCTTTCTTTATAAATTGTTTTGACACTCTGAGTTTATTGATATTATTTCTTGAAATGAAATATTGTTTTGGGTCGAGAACCCTGTTTATTTATGGTCCGAGTGGCATGTTGAGAGTGTCTGACTGAGTGAGGCCGAGGGCCAATATTGTGAGGATGTTATGTTATGAGAGAGGTCGAGTGCCTGAGAGTGATTGACGCCATGATTTGGCTTGTTTATAGCGCTTGGGTTGTAGGAGCCCCTCCGGAGTCTGTACACACCCCCATTGAGCGCAGGTACCTACTGAGTGCGAGTGTCGAGTTCGTTATCGTCAGCTTTTGGGATTTCAAGGTAGTTGTTCAGCGTCCGTAGCTTCTCCATTTCCCTTCCTTTATTAGTATTAGTATTTTATTCCTAGACGTTGTTTATGACATTAGCAGAGTTAGTTTTATTCTTAGATGCTCGTGATCGGTTGACTCCAGTCCTCAGGGATTTGTTTAGACTGTTAGTTTTTATTATGCTTGCTTAAAGACTTAGAGGAATTTTTATTATACTCAGTTTGCTGGTTATTAATCAATTTTTTTTAGGATTATATTAAAATAAATGTGTAGTTATGTGATGGTTGGCTAGCCTAGTTCCACTATAGGCGCCATCACGACTTGTTAGGATTTGAGGTCGTGACAGAAGAGGTACGAGGCAAAGAGGGTCGGAACAGAATGCCCACGGGGTAATCAGATACGGGAATCTCAACCTAATTAAGGAGACGAAGAGGCACGGTCAGAATGAATCAAGACAGAATAAAAGGCATATTTGGGGATCTTCAATCAATGAGCCAAACGTTACATAATCTTCACGCAACACTTACGATTAGTCATTGTAACATTACATTAAGGCCATTATTAGTCATTAATGCTCAATCACTGAAAAGAGTAGACGTTATATTAAGAAATTCCCTATATAAGGGAGTAAAATATAACTTTTAAAGACACATTCGAACCACTATTGAAATATACTTACTTTTTATGCATCTTACTGTTTTCTACTTGCAAATTTACTATTATTTCCATATTCTTTTGGTTATCAGAAACGCGTGTTCTTCTTAAAATAGCTTTGGCAGAGAATCTAATTCTTTGGTTAAACAAATTGGTTCTGTTACCGGGAATCTGATAATCTCTGTTTCTTTTCTCAAACAACATTCTGTGAATTATGTTGAACGCCAATGACAACAACCAACAAAGGGTTAGAACTCCAGTTCCATCACCTTCAGGTTCCCCACGAGGCTCAAGGGAACGTTCCCAAGAGAGATCTACAACTCAAAATAATAATAACAATGGAAATTAACAAACAGGAGAACAAGATCATGTAAAACAAATGGTTGGTGAATATGTGACTCAAGCCTTACAAGCTTTCATGAGGGGACCGCCAACTGCGTCACCTACACCTCCTCCTAACAACTCCACAACTGTGGAAAATCCACATGTACAGTACCAAGTTACGAATAGAAGAAGATACCATTGCTCAATCAAAAGCACAAGACATAACCAGTTCTAGACGCTACGAACCAGAAAGGAGAACAAGTAAGAATAGGTATGACCCGTATATGGGACCTTTGGGACGAGAAACTCGTTCCAAATTTGAAAACACACGGTCAGAATACAGTCCGTCAAGTAGAGATACGAGCTCATCCTCATCAAAATCCAGAAAGGATCGTGATGAACGAAGTAGAGGTAATGCAAGAATTGGAGACTACAACTTCAATGTAAGTACTTATGAATTAATTACAATACTGGGGAACATAGGCGATAAGGTTCGATGGGCCAAAGAAATGAGATCAAATCCGAACAGAAGGAATCCAGACTTCTGGTGCGAATTCCACAACGATCATGGACACAGAACATCAAATTGCAGATTATTGCAAGGTGAGGTAGAACAATTATTAAGACAGGGCTATCTAACAGAACTTTTTAGTGAAAAAGGTAAACATACATATCTGAATAACAGGCAAGAGCACCCAAAACCACCATCTCCAAAGCGAACAATGAATGTGATACACGGAGGAGAGGAGGTGAACGGAGTAGTCTGCAAAAGAACAACAAAATTCACAATTACACACGGGAAGCGGATTCGTGAAGCCATGGAAGCAGACAACATATCATTCGACAACGCGAATGTCACCGGATTGCTACTTCCTCATAACGACGCACTGGTAATATCCTGCTTATACATGACACTAACGTCAAAAGAGTGTTAATTTATCCAGGTAGCTCGGTAAATATCATTTTGATGAGAGTTGTGGAAGAAATGCTAATGGAGGATCAAGTAATCCCAAAAGCACAAACCTTATCTGGGTTTGACAACTCTACGGTCACAACAAAAGGAGAAATTGTGCTTAGCACCTATGCAGAAAGAGTAATCAAAAATACGAAATTCCAAGTCATTGATGCCAATATGGCTTACAACGTGATCATGAGGAGACCATGGATCCATGACATGGACGCAAGACCATCTACTTTACATCAGATAATTAAATTCCCTTCCAAATGGGGAGTTCAACAGATTCGAGGCGATCAGCAGACCTCAAGGAATATAAATTTAGTAGTACACTCTAACAAAAAAGAGGTAGCGGAAGAATCAAAAGACTAGGAGATCACCCAAACAGGTACGAAAGAAGATATTTATGAGAAGGTGAACCAAATCACCACAGAGGCAACATCAAAACATACAAACATGGATTCCAGACCCGACGTCATTCAGGAGCCAGAAGAAGACGAGCATATTAAAACAACTATTGAGGAGCTTGAAGCTATCCCACTGTTCGAACAGAAGCCTGAGCAAAAAGTTCATATAGGCACGAGGCTAAGCCCCGTGAAAAGAGGTAAGATAGTTGAATATTTAAAAGCTAACTCAGATTGTTTCTCTTGGCCCCATTCAGATATGACAGGTATACCTCCAGAAGTGATGACTCATAAACTAAATTAAGATCCACCATTCGTGCCTGTCAAGCAAAAGAAAAGAAAGCAAGGACCATTCAAGAACCAAGTGATCGATGAAGCGGTACAAAAAGTCTTGAAAATTTTTTCAATACGCGAGGTAAAATATCCTAATTGGTTAGCTAATATTGTAGTGGTACCTAAAAACAATGGTAAATGGAGAGTATGTGTAGATTACACAGATTTGAATAAAGCATGCCCTAAAGACTCATTTCCATTACCACACATAGATCAAATGATTGATGCCACTGCAGGTCACGAATTGTTAAGCTTTCTAGATGCGTATTTTGGTTATAATCAGATAAAAAGGGATCCCTCAGACGAGGAAAAAACTTCCTTTATTACAAATAGGGGGACTTATTGTTACAAAGTCATGCCTTTTGGCCTGAAAAATGCTGGAGCCACGTATTAAAGGCTAGTGACCAGGATGTTCCAGGAACATCTGGGGAAACAATGTAAGTATACATTGATGACATGCTGGTGAAATCAACTCAAGCGGAAGATTATTTCCAGCATCTTTCAATCACCTTCGAAATCCCGTACAGGTATAACATGAAACTAAATCCCGAAAAATGTGCCTTTGGCGTTGAATCAAGTAAGTTTTTGGGATTCCTTGTATCAAATAGGGGTATAGAAGTAAACCTTACTCAAATTAAAGCTATTGATGAAATACCTGATATACTTACGAGCAAAAAAGAAGTTCAAAGACTAACAGGAAGAATTGCAGCCTTAGGAAGATTTATCTCCAGGTCTTCGGAGAAGAGTTTTAAATTCTTTCCAGTTCTAACAAAGCAGAATCAGTTCGAATGGACTGAAGAATGCCAACAGGCTCTCAAAAATCTGAAGGCATATCTATCAAAACCCCCGCTGCTATCTAAACCAAAAGATAGGGAGAGGTTGTATGTCTATCTTGTAGTTGCAGAAATTGTCGTAAGTGCAGTACTGGTAAGAGAAGACAAAGGTAAACAATCTCCGATTTATTATGTAAGCAAGTCTTTATTAGATGTTGAAACTAGATATCCTCATCTAGAAAAATTAGCCTTAGCTCTAATCATGGCAGCTAGAAAGTTGAGACCATACTTTCAATGTCACCCAATCATTGTTGTGACCTCGTATCCACTAAGAAATATTTTTCATAAACAAGAGCTATCAGGGAGATTAGCTAAATGGGCAATAGAATTAAGCGAACATGACATAATATATCAGCCTAGGACTGCAATAAAGTCTCAAATTTTAGCTGATTTCGTTGCTGATTTTAATACTAGCATAATCCCTGAAGTGGAAAAAGAGTTACAACTCTTCAACGAGACTAATCCAGGAATTTGGACCCTATTTACTGACGGCTTTTCTAACGTAAAAGGAGTCGGCTTGGGAATTGTTTTAATATCACCTATGGATGAAAAGATACGACAAGCCATTAAATGTTATCCCATAACTAACAATGAAGCAGAGTACGAAGCTTTCATTGCAGGGCTTGAACTGGCACGAGAACTCGCAATTGAGCAAATCGTGATCAAAAGTGACTCGCAATTAGTGGTAAACCAGATGCAGGGGACTTATACCGCTAAAGAGGCTCGGATGCAACAATATCTGGAAAAGGCACGAGACATAGCAAGGCAATTCCAGTCATGGAAAGTTACGCAAGACGTAACAAATAAAGACAATGCAATTGTCATACACCTATTTCATTCAGCAATCGACCAGGACAAAAATTAGGTAACATTTAAAAATTTAACCTGGGATTGGAGAAACGAAATTGTAAACTTTTTGCAGAACGGTACCGTGCTTGAAGATAGAAAAGCAGCTCAAGCACTTCGCCGGAAAGCTGCACGATACTGCCTAGTTCGTGAAACTTTATACCGTAAAATATTTGGAGGTCCTCTAGCAAAGTACCTTGGACCCAGTCAAATGGAGTACGTGATGAAGGAAGTGCACGAAGGACACTGCGGAAACCATGCAGGAGCAAGATCCTTAGTCAAAACCCAAATCAGAGCGGGGTACTATTGGCCTAAAATGGAGGAAGATGCTGAGAACTTTGTAGCTAAATGCGACAAATGTCAGCGATATGCTAACAATATGCACCGTCCAGTAGAATTACTCCACCCAGTGGTGTCACATGGCCATTCATGAAATGGGGCATGGATATAGTGGGACCCCTTCTCCCAGCTAAAGGAAAGGTACGATGCTTACTCGTATTAACTGATTATTTCACTAAATGGGTGGAGGCAGATGCTTTTAAACAGGTGCGAGAAAAAGAAGTGAAAAGCTTCATATGGCGACACATAATATGCCGCTTTGGAATACCAAAGGAGATCGTATGTGATAATGGCCCACAATTCATAGGCTCACAAATCACAGAATTCTTCGAAAGCTAGCAAATCAAATGAATCACTTCATCACCATATCACCCCGTGGATAATGGGCAAGCCGAGTCAACAAACAAAGTCATTGTCAATAACTTAAAGAAACGGTTGGAAAAAGCCAAGGGAAACTGGACTGACAAGCTACCGGCAGTATTATGGGCTTATAGAACTACTGCAAAAATAGCCACGGGAGAAAATCCATTCGCGCTTGTCTACGGTTCATAAGCATTAATACCAGTGGAAATCGGCGAACCAGGCATGAGATTCACAACAACAACGGAAGAAACAAACAACGATGAATTGAGGACAAATCTGGATTTGCTCGAGCAAAGAAGAGAAGTTGCATTAATACGTATGGCAGCCAAAAAGAATATTATAGAGCGATATTACAATAGAAAAGCTCACCTCAGATATTTCAAAACTGGGGACTTCGTTCTTAAAAAAGTCTTCCAATAGACAAAGGAAGATGGTGCAGGAAAGCTAAATCCAAATTGGGAAGGACCTTACAAAGTCCGTGGCATTGCTGGAAAAGGCGCTTACGAGCTGGAAACAATGGACAACAGAATCTTACCAACCAGTTGGAATGCTGTTCATTTGAAGAAATATTACTTCTGAGTAAAAGGAATACCCCCGGTCAGGTATCATTACGTTTGATTTTACTTTTGTACAGTTAAAATTATACTAACCGTTTTAGATGATAGGCAAAAAGCTAACCCATCACCAGATGATATTAGACTTGCATAGACACGGGGAAGTAACTAAATTCCCAGTCTAGGGTTAGAACTTTCTGATGGACGTTTTTAAAGGGTTAAGCAGTCATCATCTAAACTATATACCTTCGAGTCCCGTATGTTTTTTTTTCTCAGGAAAAGGACAACAAGGAAGGAATAGTCAAGTGCTCGAGATTTTATTCTTCAAAGCTCAAACACGTCGGGGACTATACAGTATGGAAGGCAAGGAAAAAGCAAAGAAGGCTATCAAAAAGTCAAAGCTCAAGCCTGAAGATCCATCTTCCCAACAAGTCAAGTACTATGAGCAAAATCAAAGAGCCAAACACAATAACACAAATCCTGATTCAAAAACCTTCGAAAAGCATATTCGTAAATATAAATGAATGTTAAAGTTAAAGGCAGAATATTAGTTACGGGCAAAAATGCACATCCTTGTACTTATTCAAAAACGGTTGTAAATGAAAACAGTTACGGATGAAATATCATTATCCTTGTACTTGTTTAACCCAAAAAATAGTTTTCAAGGTCAAAGCAATAATTTTATGTGACGGGCCACAAGCAACCGATTCAATCCGAAAGATATAAATTTTGTTAATACAACGTGATAGAGAAGTGGAAAATAAATTCAATGACAAATAATATAATAAAAATAAAGCAGAAGAAATAATTATTATTGAATAATCATTGACAGGATGTTGAGCCGAACAGAGCTTGAAGGGCCAGACTATGGCTAACTTGGGAGTAAGATGATATGAATTACAATGTATAGAATTGTAGAGAAGAAAGCTGGATCCCCCAAATTGTGATAAAACTATGTCTATTTATAGGGATAAATCTAAGTAACCATTCTCCTTGAATAATGGGTCCATTATGAGAATTTACTCAACCCATCCATTACTTTTGGAAGACTTGTAACAGTTGTGTAAATGCTGGAATTTCGTAACTGATGAGTTAATTTCATAACCGATGAGTTAATTCCATAACTAATGAGTCAATCCCGTGGATGATGAGTCACTCTCGTACCTGTTGAGTCAATCTCGTGCCTGTTGAGTCAATCTCATGCCTGTTGAGTCAATGTTGCAATTGATTGCCTTGTTCTGACCGTTACAATCATTTATTGCATTTATTGTACGTTACATAATTGATTTGTAACTGATGGAGTAATGTTGATAAATCCCATATAATCCAGGATTAATTGATTCCTTCCTCATTTGTAATTATGAGATATTCTCCCACACCTGATCCAGGCTATCTTATGATCATCAGTTCCGAGGCTAACAGGCTCGGTATGTTCGGTCCCGGGGGTGTTTCACATATCATATTTACATGTCATTCTTCACTTTTCTCCAAGCTTTGCTGACACGTGCTGCCATTTAATAGACCCACATGGCGAGTCTATTTTTTGCCAATACAGATAGTCCCCCCACTTTCCGGTTATTCACTGTGATATGACCAGGAAGTGGAAGATTTTATCCTTTTCTCCATTGCCTCTGCCTTATTAAAAACCTTGCCGAAAAAATCCAATAGGGACAAAAACCGGACAAAGGAAAAAAGAGTGCAGAACTTAGAGATTCAGATGACAACTCCAACGCTCATGTTCGTTTCGTCAATAAGCGGTTGGTTTACCCCTGTCTTGTTTCAGGGTTTGAAGACATTGCCTTATGTTTGGCAAGTTCGATATAAATTTTGGCTTTGTTTTCTGCCTACTTTAATGTTTGGGTTTTTGTTTCAACCTTTAAGTCTTTGCATGCTTTATTTTTGAGGTTTTTGTTTTACCTCTGAGTTTTGCATTTATAAAAATGCTTTAGATTACTCGTAATTTTTCGTATTAGGCACGGTTTATGAAAGAGGGCCCTTTTTGATCGACACTTAACAAAGAAGACGTCTCAACTTCATAATGGTGTAATAATGCAATAGAGTGATAGGAATTTTTCACATGTTTAAGAATGTTTCTGAAGAAAGTTTTTGTTTGAACTTTCACAACATTTTACATGTGTTTGATTATCGTCTAAAGCTCATGTTGCAACTGTTTTCTTTTAACACGTTTGATACAAGCTTGTATTTCATAACTATTTCTTTTGTAACAGTTTTTTCGAGTTAATACAAGGGAATAACTGTTTTTTGTTTGTAACAGTTTTTATAAAGGTATGGGTTTTTACCCTTAACTGTTTTCATTTACAACAGTTTTTAATAAATACAAGGGTATATCTTGCAACCCTTGACTAAATATTGCCTTTAACCTGAACATTCGTTTACATCCACGAGTATTTTCTTTGTAGGTTTTTGAATCAGGCTTGCGTTTTTGGCTCTTGACTTCGCTCTTAACTTTCGATTTGTTGGGTAGACCTTAGGCTTGACTTGAGTTCTGCATTTCTCAGTCTTTTTTGCCTTATATAGTCCTCCAAGTGTTAGAGTTTTGAAGTATGAGCACTTGATTATTCCTTCCATGTGGTCCATTTCCTGAAAAGAAAATTACATACGGGACTCGAAGGTTTATACTTTTTGGATGATGACTACTTAACCCTTTTTATTTCATCATAAGGGTTGGGACCTAGACCGAGAATTCAGTTACTTCCTCGTGTCTTTCGGGTCTAATATCATCATTTGGTACTTTAGGGAATTTATCCGAGTACTAACTTTTCATGGCACTTTATGAATTTATTTGAGTGCTCATATTTAGTCTTACAGACTTGAAATATATATTTGGATGCATCGTTACATGTGCGATGTCTTAATGTTGCACCCTTGGGTATCTAACTTTTAAATAAAAGAGGCCCTTTTATATATTTAAACGCTATGAAAAGGACGTCTCCTTTTCATTCAGGCGTAAAAGAGGATCGATTGATCTGAGTAGACTTTTAGTCTGTGGAAGTATTAATCCTGGTAGGATTTCCTGGAGTATTGATCTCGGTAAGACATTGAGTCTTAGGGAATACCGATCCCCAATAAATATAGATCTTAGTAGATTTGTCTTGAAGAGACATTTAATCTGATTGGATTTTGAATCCAAATTGGAGTATATGAACATACTTCCAAGTAGAGAGGGACACATGTCCGAAATAATATTTGAGATGTCCGGGATAATCGATCTGAGTCATAATATAATTAGCCATTAAGAAAGGCTTTTTAACTTGAATGGTCGTTGCTGGACCGAATATAAGCCATGTGTTTGTTCAAAGTGAACTTTATTCTGATGGCATAGTTGCATACATTTATGTTGACTTGAACATAAAAGTCTCGTTTGTTATCGTGGGATTCTTGACTCGACATGGAGTTCTTGATCCTTTTTGTGTAAGAGTAGTATATGCATTTTTGAAGATCTCATTCAACACTGTTTGAAGTGTTTTATGCTTGATATGAGCAATACAACTGACTGAGTTGAGATTGCGGTAAATAATGTCGGAATACTCTTAGAAATTTATCTCCCAAAGCAATCGATTGTTTGAATCACTTCTTAAAATGTCAAGTCGGATTGACTAATCTTCAAGTATAAGTGATCTCCCTAGTGTTTGAGTTTTGAGGTATGAGAACTCAAATACTAGAATCATAATTTGACAGTCCCCAGTTTAATAATCTCGGATAGGATAGCCAGTTCCATTGTTGATGGACTTTCAAATTGTCCAGTTACAGCATAGAGACGGTACCTGAGCTCTTTCTTTATTTTTTACTCTGGACGGGAACTACGGAGGTTCTAAAATATTATCGAAGACCATGCGATATCTTGCCTTATTACCGGAGTAATTTTCACAACTTTCTTTGTAGATTTCTCGCATCATATATTTTGTTTGTTTGGTACATGTGGCATTTTAGCTTTTGGAGCCTTAAAAATTCTCAAATATGATTCTCCTTCAATAAGGCTATACCGGATGAGACACATTCAGAGTTGTCGAGAGTGTGCTTGTTTGTGGGTAAAGTCCCATTCTGCAAGTAATCAATGAAGTTATTATGCCAAAATTAAATTAGTCGGTCTTACTTCATTTTCATTCTAATTGATGATAAATCAGGGATCGCCCAGATAAGGGATGACTTGATCCTGATAATGTTTGATCCGGAAATGATATTTCTCAATAAGAGTCTGGAGTTGCTTCTGGAGTCAGTGATATTAGCAGTAGATCCGAGACTAGCACATCCGACTTGATTTTCTTGGGCTGCATAGTTTTCTTGGATTTGATCAATCGTCAAATCAATACTTTTGCTCTGAGTCCCCAGCTAATTCAAGCCTGTATCATATGCTTTATAGTCATCTTTGTTGTTAGTATTAAACTAGCTTTTGTGAAATCTAAATACGTTTTCTGATAGGGATTAAGCATTGTCCTTAACCAAGGACTTTTAATACTTGTGGACTTAATTGTGTAAAAGGTCCAGATCCCGAGAATTATTTCAGAAATAACATGTACTTTGATTTCAGCTTCAGGTAATATGCTCAAGCAAAGATTAGTCATGAAATCTGCTAGACTTGTGTTTTTATGGTCGTATGTGGCTGATAAATAATATCATATTCCATAAGTTTGACTACTCATTTAGCTAGCCTTCCTGACAGTTCTCGTTTATGCAAAATATTGTATAATGAAAATATAGTGGCTATGAGAATTGAATGATATTGACAATAAAGCCTTAGATTTAGGGCAATAGCAATTAATGCCAACTTCTCGAAATATAGATATGCAATTTCCATGTCTAAGAGCATTCTATAATAGATAAGAGATTATGTACATTTCTCTGACATTCGAGACAATGTGATATACTAGCAATCATCTTTCTCCTCGGAATTTTGAAAGTGATGATGGGTTGATGTTAGCAACGAATCCGAATGATTTGACTTTTCGGACTAAACCCAACTTCGAGGTTCCATAACTTTATCTTTTATTATTTGGCTCTGGTTTCTTCTTTTGCTTGATCGTATTATACCGCGGGTCAATATTGAGCATATAAACCATTATCTCCGGTGGTACATCTGTTATGGTTGCAATGGTGGCAAGCAAAGAAATTTGCATTAACATGTAAAAGTTTAATCAACTTACCTTAAACTCGGTGTGGAGTCTCGACCAGCATAAACCTTCATATTTGGGAAGCCAATGATAGTTTCTAGTTCTTCAGCATTTGACCTCGTGGCTTTTGATTCGTTCGGTTCAATGATTGTATCCGAAATTATTTGTGTAATTGTCCATGGCTATTAATGAACCTTCTTCCTCGTAGTCTTCAATTATCCATCCCACACCTATCTTTTCTTTTCCAGTTGTCAGGTGCGGTATCGTTGTAAACAATCTCGTGGGTGTTTTACCCCTGCTTTTCCTAACCTTCGTTCTTCTCCTATGGAAATTTTCAATTTTGCAAGGTGATTCCTTACCTGTTCGAGAAGGTTCGGATCTTTTTCAGCCTGTGAAGAAAATCCCGTATCTCTTTGCTCGGACCTATTTTTTACTTTCATTTGAACATCCGTGCCTTTCTCCATTTAAAGTCCGGTGCTACATACCATTCTCGTGGGATAGTTGGGAATTCCTGGAGGTGTTCTATCCACTCGTCTTGTTCCTTGATCTGTTTCTGTCAAGTTAGAACTAAATTGTGCAAATTAAAATTACCTGATGTACCCGAACTTCATGTCTCGGTACTGTTTGGCGTAGATTCTTTAATACGTTTCGGTACTAATAGTTGTGGTACCAATATGCCGATGTACATTCTCTATTTTTATCTGCTTGTTGCTTATATATCAGTATCACGGCTATTATTTCCTTTTACTTTCTCATGGTATAGCCATCTCAAGTTTGTTTGTCCTCAACTGTGTTGATTGGCAAATTTCGGCCATGATGAAGGTTTAAATTGAAAGCAAGCAAATATCAACAAAAATTATTAGTATCTTTGGTTGAATAACAAATTTTCTTGAGTTCCCGGTAACGGAACCAAACTGTTTAACCCAAAAAATAGTTTTCGAGGTCAAAGCAATAATTTTATGTGACGGGCTACAAGCAACCGATTCAATCCGAAAGATATAATTTTTGTTAATACAACGTGATAGAGAAGTGGCAAATAAATTCAATGACAGATAATAAAATAAAAATAAAGCAGAGAAGAAATAATTCTTATTGAATAATCCTTGACAGGATGTTGAACCGAACAGAGCTTGAAGGGCCAGACTATGGCTAACTTGGGATCAAGATGATATGAATTACAATGTATAGAATTGTAGAGAAGAAAGTTGGATCCCCCAAATTGTGATAAAACTATGTCTATTTATAGGGATAAATCTAAGTAACCATTCTCCTTGAATAATGGGTCCATTATGAGCATTTACTCAACCCATCCATTACTTTTTGAAGACTTGTAACAACTGTGTAAATGCTGGAATTTCGTAACTGATGAGTTAATTTCATAACTGATGAGTTAATTCGATAACTGATGAGTCAATCCCGTGGCTGATGAGTCACTCACGTACCTGTTGAGTCAATCTCGTGCATGTTGAGTCAATCTCATGCTTGCTGAGTCAATCTTGTGCATGTTGAGTCAATCTCGTGCATGTTGAGTCAATCTTGCAATTGATTGCCTTGTTCTGACTGTTACAATCATTTATTGCATTTATTGTACGTTACATAATTGATTTGTAACTGATGGAGTAATGATGATAAATCCCATATAATCCAGGATTAATTGATTCCTTCCTCATTTGTAATTATGAGATATTCTCCCGCACCTGATCCAGGCTATCTTATGATCATCAGTTCCGAGGCTAGCAGGCTCAGTATGTTCGGTCCCGGGGGTGTTTCACATATCATATTTACATGTCATTCTTCACTTTTCTCCAAGGTTTGCTGACACGTGCTGCCATTTAATAGGCCCACATGGCGAGTCTATTTTTTGCCAATACAGTACTTATTCAAAAAACTGTTGTGAACAAAAACAATTACAGATGAAAAAGCATTTCCTTTGTATTTATTTAAATTGTTATCAACAAAAACAGTTATGGGTAAAAATTCATACCCTTGTATTTAAAAACTGTTATAAATGAAAGCAGTTAATCCCTTGTATTAATTCGAGAAAACTGTTGCAAAAAAAAAACAGTTATGAGTACAAATTCATACCAAATCTGTTGTAAGAAAAACAGTTACAAAAGAGTTATGGATGATACACAAACACATGTAACATGTTACGAAATTTTGAAATAATACAAAAACTTTCTTCAAAACATTGTTAAGAAAACCATGTGAAATTCCTATCTCTCTTTTGTACATTTACACCATTATGAAGTTGTGACGTCTTCTTCATTAAGTGTCGATCGAAAAAAAAGGCCCTCATTTATAAATCATGCTTATTACGAAAAGGTATGAAAAATCTAAGCATTATTTAATGCAAAGTCAAAAACTGAGAGGTAAACCAAAAACCTCAAAAAGAAAACATGCAAAGACTTAAGAGTGAAACAAAAACTCAAAGAAATCAAAAGTCATGCTAATATTTATATTGATATATTACGGAAAAAAACTAAGTGTTAACTTAGTCTAAGCCGGATTTGTTTATACATAGGTTACCCCTAAGTTGTCAGTTGGGGACTTACAAAGGATCAAACTTTGTCCCCAACAGAAAAGAAAAAGAAAATAAGAACCAAGTTCCTTAAACTTTTTCACTAGATGGGGGGTTGACTTCATTGGCAGGAGGAGCGGCTTGAGATGGCGAGACACGAGCAGAAGGGACCTCAGCCTCAGGTGAAGAGAAATTCTGACTTTGCTAAGACTTCTCAATCGTCTCTCTGGTTTTAGCAATTTCGGCTTCCAAGTCTAAACCCTCTTGGCCCATTTCCGTCAATGTGTCAAGACGGGCATTCAAATAAGCCCAGCTAACATCAACGACTGCTTTGTCTTCAAGAGCCTCGTAGTCCTTCTCCCATTGTTCAGCTTCAGCTCTTAGCTCATCTCTCTGAGCCACGACAACATCATGGGTGTATTGGTAAAAAATATCTTTACACGTAGCCAGAGTTTGGATGACTCAGCAAACTATGTGGACCAAAGAAAATAGCACATATGGAGGTAAAGATACATGGAGGCATGGGATAAAAGAGATATGGTTAGTATACTCTTTCATATAATAGCCACGAGAAAGAGACACGGTTGAAATGAATCTAGACAAAGCAACGGGCAGGTACAAGATTAACTCAACATGCACGGAATTGATTTATCAACCACGAGTATATCAGCCACAGGAAACCTAATAAAGAAGAAGAGACACGGTCATGACGAATCTGGACACAATAATGGGCAGATTCGAGGATCAACAGTTAATGTCATATACGTTATGTAACTCCTAAAATAACAATTACGATTCACCATTGTAACGCCTCATTAATGTAATAATTAGTCATTAATGAGCCACCATTACTGGAATCCAAACATTGTACTTGGAGAATCACCCTATAAAAGGGAACAAAATGTAACAAATAGGACATCTGAATTCTCGAATACAAACTATTTTACTTCTCGCCTATTGTTATCAACCTATTGTTTCTTTACTTATTATTTCATTCTCATTTCGATTATCAGTAACCCGAGTTTATCCTAAAATAGCTTTGGTCAAAGGATCTTATTCTTTGGTTAAACAAATTGGTTCCGTTGCCGAGAATCTTATAATCATCGTTTTCTCTACCAACTGATCTCCTTAAAATCATGTCGAATTCCAACAACAACGACAACAATAACAACGTCAACAACAATGACGATAACAACCAGCAAAGAAATGGAACCCCAGTTCCAACTCCTTCTCGAGGAACTCCACGTGCTTCGAGAGAACCATCCCCTGAAAGAGCTAACAATCGTAACAATAACGATCAACCAGTGGAGCCAGATCAAATAAGCAAATAATTGCTGAATACGTGGGGCAGGCTTTGCAGGAGTTTGCAAGAGGATTACCACAAGTACCTCCAGTACCACCAACACTACCTCCGAATAATGCAATTTTAGTAAAGGATCTGCAAGCGGGGTTAACAAATTTAACCAGGGATGAAACTCTCAATACACCTATTGAAACACGACCAGGTACGACTAATAATTCAGAATTATAAAATTTATTACTAACCATGCAGAAGCAAATGAAAGAACAGAACAATCGCATCGAACAAATCCCTGGTGTTCCGCCTATTATCAAAGGAATCGATGTGGATAGGTATTCTCAACAACCTTGGAAACCAAGTGCAACTCCGTTACCTATACCCAATAAGTTTAGAATGCCTGATGTTCCCAAATACGATGGAACAACCGACCCACGTGATCACGTGACTGCTTTCACCACTGGAGTAAAAGGCAATGATTTAACAAAAGAGTAAATAGAATCAGTCCTTGTCAAGAAATTCGGAGAAACACTCACGAAAGGAGCCTTAACCTGGTATTCTCTTCTCCCTGAGAACTCTATAGATTCTTTTGCTGAACTTGCAGATTCGTTTATAAAAGCACACTCTGGTGCACAAAAAGTTGAAAAACGAATGGAAGATATATTCAAGATAAAGCAGGGAGACAAGGAATTGCTCCATGAGTTTGTAGATAGATTCTAACGGGAAAGAATGCAACTACCGAGGGTGCCTGACAACTGGGCAGCCATGGCATTCACAAGTAACTTGAACGAGAAAAGCTCAGAAGCCACGAGGCGACTCAAAGAGAGTCTAAGATAATTCCCAGCCACGACATGGAATGATCTGTACAACAGGTACAATACTAAACTCAGGATTGAAGAAGATATAACTGCGCGAT
Organism: Nicotiana undulata; assembly: GCA_005239495.1. Lineage (NCBI taxonomy): Eukaryota > Viridiplantae > Streptophyta > Magnoliopsida > Solanales > Solanaceae > Nicotiana > Nicotiana undulata. The sequence goes on along the minus strand of ML249414.1, from coordinate 3,179 downwards.
CAAAAGATGAGGAATACCCCAGAACAAGACGCCCAGAATCAGAGAAAAGGTCAGGTAAAAATAGGTATGATACTTACTTAGGACCCTCGGTACGTGACCTACGTCCCAGGTTCGGAAATACAAGACCTTCGAGAAGAGACACAAACTCATCCTCATCTAGATCCAGGAGAGATCGAGATGAACGATCCCGGGGTATTACCCGAATTGGAGACCATAGATTTAATGTAAGCAGCACTGAGCTCGTTTCAATACTGAGAAGTATGGGGGACAAAGTTAAATGGCCGAAATAAATGCGTTCTAATCCTAACATGAGGAACCTCGATCAGTGGTGTGAATTCCACAATGATCACGGCCATAGAACAACAGATTGCAGATTTTTACAAGGTGAATTAGAACATCTATTAAAACAGGGCTATTTAACAAACTTGTTTAGTGATAAAGGTAAACAGGCATATATGAAGAACAGGCAGGAGCCACCAAAACCACCCTCCCCAAAACGGACTGTCAATGTCATACATGGAGGAGAAGAAGTAAACGGGATAGTCTGCCAGCTAACATCAAAAGTCACGAGCACCCACGGAAAGCGAGTTCGAGAAGAAACGAGGGAAGATCAAATATCTTTTGATGACGCAGATTTTGGTGGATTAATACTTCCACACAATGACGCGCTGGTAATATCCTTACTCATTCATGACACTAACGTTAAAAGGGTGTTGATTGATCCAGGCAGTTCAGTCAATATTATTTTGATGAAAGTCATGGAAGAAATGCTAGTAGAAAACAAAATGATTCCAAAGGTTCGAGCCATATCTGGGTTCGACAATTCAACAGTGATAACTAAAGGTGAGATCGAACTCAATACTTACGCTGAAGGAGTCGTCAAAAATGCAAAGTTCCAAGTCATTAATACAGAAATGGCTTACAACGTCATCCTGGGAAGACCATGGATTCATGACATGAAAGCAGTCCCATCTACTTTACATCAAGTGATAAAATTCCCTTCCAAATGGAGAATACGACAAATTTGTGATGACCCAAAAGGTCATCCTAAGTAATTCCAGCTAAATCTGTGTTCCGCGGCCCCGTAAACCTCCGTTAATCTCACATCGATATGCGTGCGCAGCCCGGGGCAGGTAGTCGGGAAGCTTCCATGTGAAAATTTGATAAAAATGGAATTTTTGAATTGAATAATTGAATAAAGTTGACTTTGGACAACGTTTTTGGTAAACGGACCCGGACCCCTGATGTGACGGTCTCCGAGGGTCCATAGGAAAATATGGGACTTGGGCGTATGCCCGGAATCCAATTTCGAGGTCCCAAGCCCGAGAAATGAATTTTTAAAGAAAATTATTTTCTGGAAATAATAAAGGATTTTGAAAATGAGTAATTATGTGAAAGCCGTGTTACCGGGCCCGTATTACGGTTTTGGAGCCCGGAACAGATTTATTATATGTTATTTGTCCTATTTGTGAATTTTGGTGTAAAACAGACTTGATTTGACAGGTTTCAGATCAAAATGAGAGATTTAGAGTTAGTAAAGTTTTGAGGATGTTCATAAAACTTGAAATTTGGTTAGGAATGTGATTTTATGCTACCGAGGTCCGAATGCAATTCTGAGGCCGGGAAAAGTTCCGCTACGTTATTTATGACTTGTCTGCAAAATTTGAAGTCGTTCCGAGTTGTATGGGTCGGTTCGGCGCATCGTTATAGAATTCTAGAATTTCAAAGTTCTTAAGTTTTGAATTCAGGGGTTTTGGAGGGTGATTTTGAGTTTTAGCATTGTGTTGAGTGTTCCGTGGGCTCGATCAAGTCCGTTTAATGATTTGGGACTTGTTGGTATATTTGGACGGGGGCTCGGGTGGGCCCAGGTGCCTCCCAGACCCCGCACGAGGCCAAACACCTGCAAAAATCACTGCTGGTGCATAGCAGCTGGTGTGACCGCATGTGCGGTTGCCCAGCCGCAGGTGCGACCTATTCCGCAGGTGTGATCAAAACTCCGCAGGAGCAGGACCGCTGGCGCGACTCCAACCTCCGCAGGTTCGAGCCTAGGGTCCTAGGCCCTTTTCCGCAGGGGCGATGAATTTCTCGCAGGCGCGTGACCGCACCTACGGTCCTAAGGTCGCATGTGCGGAAATCCCTGTTGGCAGCCCCTCTTAAATGTCCAAAATTTTGGGTTTTTTTCATTTTATCCACCATCAACCTCCATTAGAGAGCATCCAAGTTTGGGCAGCACCTTCCACGACCACCCACTGTAAGAGGTAAGTTAAACCCCATAAACTTCTAGTTTTAACATTAATTCCTAGTTAAATTCACTACTAAATCATCTAAAAATCATAGAATTAGGTAGTAATT
>MDKH01225243.1:0-10570 GCA_005239495.1 Nicotiana undulata | reverse complement strand
CTCATATATATATATATATGAGGGAAAAATTGGGTATCAACAGCTGCCCCTCTTTACCCGGAAATGATGAGAGAGTTGTCGGGTAAAGAAATGATGACCGATTTTGACCGAAGGGGATAATTTAGAAAAATATAAGCTGAACTCCGGTTTCTAAGTTGCCTACATATCCCTGGTTTTATGGGAATTAGGTCGTGTGTAGTTCTGGATCTAAAGGTGGAATGGACAGGTTCTTCTAGATAAAACGATATCGGAATTGTGACTGGAGGTACTTTGGGACGGTTATGGAAACTAAAAGTTGGTAACTGATGGTGGTTGGTTGCGTTTGAAATAATTGCAGGATGTGAACGTTGAATGGAAACCGGAACAAAGATTGCTCCCGTTAAGAGAACGGTTACCTCCTGGATTACCTGCAAAACTTAAACGCAATGCATGCAAGTATATATAGATTATTGCGAGAATTTAAACATGATGGAAATTCCCTTCGGACCATGAACGTTGTCTTTGGATGATGGGGATGATGTCCTCACACCATGATGTCCTGGGCCATGAATTGCGTGATAAGGGATTCGCATGCCATGAAATGATGTTCTCGGGCCATGAAAATGGTGCCTCTGAACTATGACGCCTTTGAATAATGATGTGCAATATTGAGAGATCCTCGAGCCATGGCATGGTGTCTTCCAGCTATGAGGATGATGCCTTCGGACTATGACACCTTCGGACAAAATGGCGATATTCCATCCCATGAGATGCAAAAAGATGATTGATAATAGGCTAGATTAATGTAGTTTAGCGACCATTTACGCCCCAACTTGCCTACGTTTCACTGTTATGTGGGGGTTAATAAAAAAAATTGGCTCTAATTATGAATTTTGTGCTTTGCAGGAACAATTCTTGATTATGAGGACATAGGATAGTGTTTGGAGCTAATTTAAAGCAAGGAAAGCCACTCGGAGGTGAATGCACATGAAAGAAGAAAGAAACAAAGAGAGAGAAAAGTTGATAGCAGGAGCATGGGCCAAGCGCGGTCTATGCACGGCCGCGCTCAAGCAGTGGTCGCCAGGCAGAATTGAACGTCATATGCGCGGCCGCGCTCAAGCAGTGGTCGCCATGAAGAATTGAACGTCATATGTGCGGTCCATGTGCGACCGTGCTCGTGCTAAGAGTCACGAACCAAAATCCATTAAGGTCGTGATGGCGCCGGACACCACTGTCGGGCAAGCCAACACAAAATGATTAAATTAAATTCCTATTTTAGCTTTTGAAATTTGTTACTTTCCATTTTATTACGTAATAACTGAATAAAAATCCGCTAAGCAAATACGATAGATTAATAATCCAGTTTTATAAAATACATCCCAAACACATCCCAGAACCTAGTGTTCTAAGTGCATGAGCCAATTTCTAATAATTATACATATACTACAATACTTGTCCGCAGTACAAACTGGACAAGGAATTTAAAATAAAGTACAATACATCTGAGGGAGACTCTGTCGGTTGCGGGGCGTCTCCGGATGGTGCAGTTCGTCTAAGTCTCCAAGTCAGCCACATCACTACGTCAAGCTGGGCCACTAGCTACGAATGTACATGTGCTATAAAAATGCACAGCAAGTGTAGCGTGAGTACTAAAACAACGTGTACTCAGTAAGTATCCCGCCTAACCTCGAAGAGGTAGTGACGAGAGGTCGAAGTTGACACTTGCTAGAGGTCAATTTAAAGAAAACAAAGGGTGACACTAAGCATGAATATCATAGGAAATTTAATACGAAATGATAGGAAATAGCATCTTCTTTCACATTTAAGAACTTAAATGTTCGTCATTTCAGTTGATAATTTATAATTTCCAGGCCAGTAAACATGAATAGATCACAGAAAGTACGCATCGATTATAATGCGCAAGAAATGTCGAGGGTCAAACGGCGCGAACCAACAATAATAAAATATGCACTGCCAAAAGCTCGAACCATAGATGCATCTATTACCCCACTCGTGAATCGATCATGCGACACGGTCATATATAAATAATAGAGTTATCCTGCTCGTGAATCATACATGTGACTCAGGTACTCATAGATACACATATTCACACAATAAATCCACATTTTTATCAGTAAAGTAGTTACTTAGGGAAGTGGTAAAATTATCTTTTAATGGACGCGAATATAGTATTTAAATCTTTTCTGGAAATTCATTTTCTAAGTTCGACGAGGTTTTAAATATTACAAATGTATCAGTAATTTTACAAGTATGGCTAATAAGGCATACCTTATCAGGAAGAACAATTATCCAAGGAAAATAAATCCTCCTTCTAGATGATTAAGAAAATAAACTTTAACCTTCCTAGGTATTCAATTACTAATTCGATAATATTAACAGTCTAATATCATTGGCAAGATTACAAGTACAACAAGTAAAGCATGCTAGTGGGTCTTAGACTACCCAGACACAAGCATAATAGTAGCTACGCACAGACTCCCGTTACCTCGTGCGTACGTAGCCCCCATAAATAGTGGCTTATTCAATTAGTTCACTTATGGGGACAGTTCCCCCTCACAAAGTTAGAAAGGAGACTTACCTCACTCCGAAGATTCATAACCAGCCTCCAAGCCCTTCCGACGACTCCAATTGATGCACAACGCCCCAAAACTATCCAAATAACGGGCAAACCAATGAAAATATACCCTAATAATTGTAACAATTCAATTTATATAAATTCCCAACTCCGCTCGAAGAATTAACAAAATTTCCCTCGGGTACACGCGCCTGGATTCCTAAATTTTTCGAAGATAAAGATTACCCATGACTTTACTAACTCCAATATATAATTTACTCTTAATCTCATACTCAAATACATGGTCAAATTCCAAATTACAAATTCTAGGTCTTTCTTCAAAAATTCCAAATTCCCACAATTTTTCATGTCTAATCCATGTATAACTCAAATATTTAACTCAAAAGTGGGAAGAAATCACTTACCAAGAGTTGCTTGATGAATATCTCCTCTCGAAGGTCTCCAAAATCACCCACACCAAAAGAAAGAATGAAAGAAATTGGCCAAAATCACGTTTTAAAACACTGCCCCAGGACAGCCTTCACTGCGTTCGCGGCATCACCTTCGCGAACGCGAAGGGAAAACTTCACGCGCCCAATTCTGACCTATGCGAATGCGATTAGGGTCATGCTGACGTGAACCCCAGGCACTCCCCCATGTGCGAACGCGGAGCACACAAAAATCCCTGGGGCCAAACAAAGCCTATGCGTTCGCAAATATTCCCATGTGAACGCATAGAGCAATTTCCTCCTTGCCCATAATAGCCTATGCATTCGCGACACCTCTCATGTGAACGCATAAGAGAACACTAGCACTAGAAAATAGTAGCAGCAAAATAGGAAGAAAATTATCTGAAATTACCCTGAAACACACCTGAGGCCCCCGGGACCCCGTCCAATTACACGACTCAGTCCCATAACATCCCACGGACTTGCTCGAGACCTCAAATCATATCAAACAACGCCGAAACCACGAATAGCACTACATTTCAAGCTTTATGAACTTTGAAATTTCAAACTTCTACATCTGATGCCGAAACCTATCGAATCACGTCCGATTGACCCCAAATTTTGTACACAAGTCATATTCGATATTACGGACCTTCTCCAACTTTCGGAATCGCATTCCGAATCAAAATTTCCACTTCCGGTCGAATTTCTCAAAAACCTTCAAATTTCTATCTTTAGCCAAATGACTTCAAAATGACCTACGGACCTCCGAATTCACTTTCGATCGCGCTCCCAACTCCAGAATCAACATACGGAACTATTCACAGACTCGAAATCCCAAACGGACATCACTATCACTAAAATGCACTTCAACCCAGACTAATGAAATTTCTTCTAAAATGCTGACTTCTACAATATGCGTCGAAACGCTCCCGGGTCATCCAAAACCCGTTCCGAACATACGCCCAAGTCCGAAATCATCATACGAACATACTGGAACCTTCAAACCCTGATTCTGAGGTCGTTTACTCAAAAACCCAATCTTAGTCAATTCATCCAACTTAAGGCTTCCGAAATGAGAATTTGCTTTCCAAATTGACTCCGAGCTTCCCGAAATTCAATTCCCACCAAGCCTACGAGTCATAATACCTAAAACGAAGCTGCTAACGGACTCAAACAGCCGAACAATGAGTTAGAGCTCAAAAACGACCGGTCGCGTCGTTACATACTCTCCCACTTAAACGTACGTTCGTCCTCGAACGCGCTAAGAACTGCTCTAGAGTTAGCTGAATTCACCGTTTAACACCTCGTGCACCTGCCTGTGCTGCCACAACCCAGTTGAGTACACTTGCTCGAACAATTCTGATGACATCCTCTTTTATTTAGGCAAATGGGCCTTAGAACCATGTTTTCAACATCTGAAATCCTCTGGCAGACCTGTTTCTAATATATGAACACCGTATCAACTACCACATGATGTACCAGAACATGACCGCGTACCTTTGCTGCATTAGCACCATGCATCGCATAATTCATCATCTAACCAAAATGACATTCCCTGAACCTCAATAGGAATCTGATGCTCCTAATGCACCTTATGAGATATATATATATATATATATATATATATATATATATATATATATATATATATATCCTGCTATAATGCTGACAATACCACCACAACGGAGGAGATGTGTACAAATTTCTAACCAACTGCTGAGTTAACCAAAAATTGAATCTTTCCTCTTGACTAAAATCATCATCTCATTACGAACCAAATAATGGTACTTGTCATGTAATATACTTCACATAATCTTATCGCACCGACCCCTGATCCATAAATCTCGTCTCATCCAGTATGAACTGCTCAGACAACAAATCACCCCAGACATGACCCACAGTCTCACACGATGCCACAATGCGCCAATAGGCCACAACTCGAACATGATACATAAGGAAATGACTCAAGAAGGGACTACTCGACTCACGCAACTAATATGAACTTTCCTCTGAAAATAGGCAGCAAAACACAAGAAAAATAAATATAGGGACCTTACTCAACATCACACTGTTGCGGTGTGCAACCCGATCCAAATAACATACCCGTGGCGGCGTGCCACCCGATCAACACATGAAATTCACATAAGGAGATACACACTGAGCTAAATTACTCATTAACACAAAAATTATCGAATATCGGTCGCGAGCACGCTAAGTGCATAACACTGTCCTGGGGAGACTGATAGAGCCATACGCTACAAAACATAAGCACAACTGAGGTGCGATATATATATACTCCGAACCTCAAGAGCCCTCCTGATCACATAACATCATCACTACGCGGAAACTCAACACATAGAAAATTTATCAAGCCATTTCACAACCCTCAAGCCGATTCTGCTCACACTTAACTAGGCTAATAGCGTTACCTGGGTTCATATTAACCCCCTTCCCCTCATGATACGCAAGAACAACCATCATAGCCGGGACAAACACCCCACAATCCACAACCAAATGAATTGAACGCCTTCCAGGCATAAATTCTCAAATAAGCAACATTACACTTCTTTATACTTGGTCTAAATCTTCAATCAATCATGTAACTACAAGTCACACTTATACAATCTTCCCGTGGTCATGCTCCCACGACTTTCCACACAAGGTAACAAGTCTGCACATCCATACTACTGACCACACTAACGTTGTAAAGCAAATCAAGAACCCATAACCAGGGTGCAAGCCTCTTTCACCAAACACCGATATCAGGTGACACTCGAGACAACAACAGCTTACTCTGAACATTCAATCCCTTTTTCCTTGCTCATCCGAGCTCATGACATCCTTGTTAACACCGAACCGCAATCTCGATCCTTACTTCCAGTTACATATTGTTTACTGCACCTAACATGCCGATATGGGATAGCATAGGAATTCCATCATAACTCCTGAACCACTAATAGGGTGAACACTTCATCATATAGAAACCTTTTACTTACCTCAATTCAAGAGGACCATAACAACACACGAGTGAATTCTAATAATCACAAAAAAGGCAAATCTCAAGGAATAGTCTATACCACCATAATCCTTCCGGGATCCGCCTACGCCTGACAAACCATAATACTTGAATGCTTCCAAATAAAATCTAGTACGGCGGCCGACAAGCCTCGCACACACCGGACAAACCACATTCAACACACTGAAAGAACTGACTACTGCCGTACATGTGCCATTTCAACCATGGCTAACCAATCTATCTTCTTTTAATTGTCCTTATTTGCCTTAGAAATAATAGTAACTCCATTAAAAACACAACAAACTCAATCCTCACTCATCCTGAGTGGCATAGATTTGCGAGACCATGTTGTCTCAATCCAATAAACTGTCTTATATCCTCCTTTTGCGCATTCACATCTTCGACTGATATACTCATCCCGATAATCTCTCTACAAATCCGGAGTTCATTTCCCTCATTCCTCCAATACTATATTGCAAGCAAAAAACATCATGGAACATTTCTGGGCCTCCTACCACAATCTGTTGCAAAGCCCAATCCTTAGCCATACTGCGGACATGAAACCCTTAAGCACCGCATTCTTAACTTTAGAATTCATTAGGACCACTATTGAGAGTCACCCACTCTGACTTGGCCCCGAATAGAATCAACTCCAAGGCTCTTCTAGCACACGAACACCCTCCCAATGAAGCACGTGACTGAATCACTACCCTTATAACTCTCCTATGCATTAAGCATAAATTCTGAATCTTCCATAGCCTAACCCTGGTCCAATAGGGCCAGCTTTTGCACACATTTATCAAATCCCATGCAAAATTACCATTTTACTCCTTTCCCCTTAGCTGTAATAACTTTACAATACGCCGATAATCCGCAAACCCATGAGAAGATAATCTTGCAACCCAATTGCAGGCGGTGGGACTCTCCCACTTAGCCTGAAGCTACTCCTTGCAGCACTCTAGACCCCACTGAAATCCTTTCTTCTTTGCTGACATGATCTTGCTCAACCTATTCCTCAATTACTTCTAAATTCTCATGTTAGCATTCCATGAATACTCAAATTCTCTAGCATCATTCACATATTCGGCCTCCCACCGAATAGCCACTAGAATTCCTCGCAGAATCTTGCCAACAACACGACCGCTAACCTGCTCACAAGAGATAACCCACCTAGGGAAATCACATGCCGACATCCTCCCACGTTACTGCACGAGGAACAATCACTACGCCCTCAATGCTCCATCCTAAGACCGTTCTCATTCACCAACTACACCAGTCCGATCACTCTTTATGGACATCAACTAAATGCGCGACAATATCTTCCCATTCACCGCTATACTGCATTCTTCTGCAAGTCAAGCAACCCCCTTCTCTGTTGCATTCAATCCTCCGCCGTAATATCCAACATTTCAATTTAAGAACGCGGACCCAATCACTGTCCACTAAAATCCTCAAATCACTCCAAACTCCTCCTCAAGATGAGCATCTATCTTACCACAGAACTCATATGCCACGTTGCCCCTCTCCCACTTTAGTTAAACTTACTCCTTTAAGCAACTACCTCACTTCCGCTTCTTACACCTGGCCTCATAGAAATGGAGCCACTGCCTAACACTTCTCACATGCCTTCCTTCATCGAATGCCGCCTAGTTGTTGTCTCAATTCAATATCATTCTCTATAGCACTCAACCCAGCTGATCACCAGAACTCCAAACTCTCCGAACATCATCCTTCTCGAGCCGCCTTCATTAGAAATAATTCTTCACAATACTCTGACCCAATGCAACCGAAGAAACTATAGCACCGGCATACTTAACACAATCTATCCAATCAAATACAACGATACCACATCACATGTGAATATTCCACCTCGCTTGAAAACACCAAGTCTTACTACTTTATCAACCCAAACCTGACCATTTATAGTCCAATTGCCTTTCCTCCGCTGGAGCTAAAATACTGAAACCTCGAAACCACGCTCTAAGAAGACCTCCCCTCAAGTCATTGATTGCCCCGACATATGGGTAAGTATCCTTCCATCATATCAACCTGAGCATAGCCTCAAAGCTCTCAGAAACACATTTACTGAGAAAAAACAACATATTATCCTTTCGCCGAGCAACGAAAACAGCCCCAACCAACTACGTATGGGAAACATCACACACCATATCCGTAGCACCATTAAGATTCCTCAAATCCTCGATTAATAGCAAGCACTTCGCGACGTGTAAGCTTGAGTAAGAAGAAATGTAGGACTAAGCCTTAAAGGAATTAAATCGCACAATGAGGAATCAAGAAGGGAAGTACTCCTAACAGTCATGTAGCCTCTCGAAGATAAGAACAGACATCTCCGACCGATCCGCAAGACTCTACTAGACTTGCCCATAACTCGTGAAACCTAAGGGAACCTAGTGCTCTGATACCACGTTGTCACAACCCAAAATCCATTAAGGTTGTGATGGCGCCGGACACAACTGTCGCGCAAGCCAACACAAAATGATTAAATTAAATTCCTATTTTAGCTTTTGAAATTTGTTACTTTCCATTTTATTATGTAATAACTGAATAAAAATCCGCTAAGAAAATACGATAGATTAACAATCCAGTTTTATAAAATACATCCCAAACACATCTCAGAACCCGGTGTCACAAGTGCATGAACCAATTTCTAAGAATTATACATATACTACAATACTTGTCCGGAGTACAAACTAGACAAGGAATTTAAAATAAATTACAATACATCTGAGGGAGACTTTGTCGGCTGCGGGGCATCTCCGGATGGTGCAACTCGTCTAAGTCTCCAAGTCAGCCACATCACTACGTCAAGCAGGGCCATTAGCTACGAATGTACCTGTGCAATAAAAATGTAGAGCAAGTGTAGCATGACTACGAAACCAACGTGTACTCAGTAAGTATCCCGCCTAACCTCGAAGAGGTAGTGACGAGAGGTCAAAGATGACACTTGCTAGAGGTCAATTTAATGAAAACAAAGTTTGACACTAAGCATGAATATCATAGGCAATTTAATCCCCTTTTTGTTCGATCTTTAGAACCTCGGCCTGGTTGATTGAATATGGACATTGGTGGATATAATGGATCAATCTCAATCAACACATTTTGCCGATTGGGCCTATTTTTAGCACATGGCACATGACGGTCAAAGTAGTAAGAACAAAAATGGGCAGTTTCCTTTGCAAGATAGGATTCGCATATGGATCCTTCAATCCTATTCCTCTGTTTAACAAATCATTTACACTTGCCGATAGTCCTGCATATTTTCATATTAGACGATAACGTTAAAGAAAATTACAAGAATAAATCAAGGTTTTATCATTACCTCTCGAATGGATACATCCACCTGCATTGAACCGGGACTCCAAGTCGTGCCTCGTGTACAAGGTGAATTGGAAGGTGTTCCATCACATCAAAGAAACCGCATGGAAAAATCCTTTCCAGCTTATTACTGATTATAGGAACATTCCGTTCCATTTGAAATAGGTTTTCTTCCCTTAATGTGGTAGAACATATGTCTTTGAAGAACAAACTTATCTCTGTGATGGGTTTCCATATATTTTCAGGCAATCCACAAAATGCAATAGGGATTAAGGTTTCCATGAATAGATGACAGTCATGACTCTTCATATGAGTCAGCTTTCCCTCAACCATATCAGCACGTTTTCCCAGGTTCGATGCATAGCCCTCAGGAATCTTAGGTCTGCAAACCACTCACAAATTTGTCGTCTTTGTTCCAAAGTGAATGTGTAGCTGGCCTTGGGCTTTAACACCTTACCATTGTTCCCAGACTGCAAATGTAATCCAGGTCGCCTGCAATATTCTTGTAAGTCCAGTCTATCCTTCGAGTTATCTTTTGTCTTATTCTTATCATCCATCACTGTGTTGAACAAATTGTCAAAATAGTTCTTCTCAATATGCATGACATCAAGATTGTGCCGGAGAAGATATCCTTCCAATATGGCAACTCCCAAAATATGCTCTGTTTTGTCCAGTTATGAGTGTCACCAGATCCAGGAAATCTAGAAGGTGGGGCCTTGGTAACTTTAGTGAAGTTCTTAACCCTCTCCCAAATTTCCTCACCGGAATAAATTGGAAGTGGCAAATCATATTCTACTGTATTCTTTTTGAATGCATTTTTCATCCTTCTGAACTCATTATCAACTGGCAAGAACTGACGATGACTGTGAGCGCGTGATTTTTGCTCACCATCTCATCCTATAAAAATCCCAATAAATCAATTAATTTCATGAATTTATTTTTTATTTTTATTTTTTTGATTTTTATTGATTAATTGTGAATTATCTGCATCGATTAACCGCGAACTATTTGCATTTGCATATCCATAATCCGTCTTCTTAAATTATTAAAATTGCATCATGAAATCGCGAATTTATCATTTTGTAATTAATTGAATAACGAACGAATGACGATTAGTTGATGTAATGTAGTTTCGATAACTAATTACTCAAATTAATCATTTTTATCCCAACAAATTGTGGATTTAAGTAGAAGTGTTAAATTAACTATTTT
>ML249410.1:38665-43901 GCA_005239495.1 Nicotiana undulata | reverse complement strand
TGAGACTAACGGAGGCTCTCGGAGCCTCGGAACACAGATAAAGCTTAAATTACATAAGATGACTTTTTGGGTCATCACAGGGGGCTATAACTACATTATGAAATTGATAGGGTTTGGTTTGTCAATAAGAAAAGAAGAAGCCTAAAAAGAAATAAATCCTATCAGATACTCATAATACTAACTTGTTCGACGTGATCCTTTTTATTTGATTTCTCATTCGGATTGCTGCCCGACTAAATTCAGATTCGCACCAGAAACTCAATTACTAAGGATAAAATATTTTTTACCAGAATTCATATTTAAAGCTCGAATTCGATAGCTTTAATTAAGAATAAAAATATACTTACTAGTAATATCAGTTAAGCACATCCATTATTGGTGCTTCCCATGCAAGCCAAAAATAGTCAAAAGAAGTGTAAAAGCTAAACCCCACCCCATGATACTCAAGATTAATAGCTCCCTGCTCCCTGCCGTACCAATATTTGCATTAATTGAAATATATGTCAAAAAAGAACATTGCTTCAGTAAATTGTAAAAGAATTCCCCCAAAACATTCTACGTAGTTATAAAGTATGCACATAAATATCATTGGACTACTTCAAAGGGAACTTTTATATACTATTTTTAGTATCTTATTGTTACGTCAACGCGGTTTACCAAATGACAAGTTATTGCTTTGCATTAGGTAGGAAACAGACAAATTCATCGTAAAAGAGTTCTCTCGTTCAATAACTTGTTTGGATTGAATTAGAGAAGTATTTCGGTGTTTGAATTAATCAATTCAACTAATAAATACATAACCTACTATAATTTTCTTTTCACATCTTTTATCTTTATCATTTTTACGATTAGTTAATAATTCAATTTGCGAGTGATCACTGATAAGAGAGTGAAGGGATCGAGAATTAGATAAAAAGTTAGTATGTAATCGAACGTATCACTTTTTCATGTCAGCGTATCAGTATTCGTCTCATATTTTTGTATCTGCAGAATTCTGTTACTATGTATTGTTTTTTTTTTTTGCTTAGTTTTTTTATCAACTAATCTTGTTGTTGCTACAAAAAATTTTCATTTTTCCTTGAGCCGAGAGTCTATCGGAACAATCTCTCTACCTTAACAAGATAGGAATAAGAGATATGTGTACACTCTGCCGGTCTCAAATCTCACTTTATGAGATTATACTGAATTATTTATTGTTGATGTTGTTGTAGTTAATAACTCAAATTGTGACTAGTGGTCGTCTTAAAACCTATTATTAATACAATTGGATATTTTGCTAAATTGTGTAGTAATTGAGAGCAAGAATTTCAATAATAACACTGCAATAATATTATTTGTTAGCAGATACAAGGATTGACTTGAGTCGTGCTAGGCACTGTCCTAAGAAACTATTTCAGCAGTGTGAAATGTCTCTCCAGGATTAAACAAGCCTAACTCGCTAGCCAGTAGAAAAAGTAAATAAGAAAGGAAACAACAAATATTTAATATTGAACAACAAAGGAAGAAGATAGGCGTGAAGAAAATGGAAGAAATGATGTTACTGCTATATGAAATTGGTCGAAGAAAAGTCTCTTTTTATAGGAAAAAAACATAAGCTTTTCTTGCCATTTGTCAAGTTTATTTGTCACAACTTGCATGCCTCTTACCAGCGCATGCCATCAATTGACACTATTTTGTTCTTTGAAGGACACATGGACAAAGCGTGACATTTGTCCAAAGAACTTTGAAATACTGCCACACTCCCCCACTATTTCAAAGGTTTATAACAGAAATGAGTAAGACTTGATGGATTTGTATGGTCCAAATGAAATAGGTTTGGTGTCTTTCGGACTATGAACCAAACTTAGACTGATAAAACTTAACTTACAGAATTACTGGTGAAATATAATATTTCTATGAAGTAATAAGTCTTATTGTAAGTTATAGATTTTATCAATCACATTTCGACCCCCGGTAATTTTGTTGTTCAACGCGGTTTTGCGCCCAACAGGCCATGCGCGTGCCTGGTTATTCATGAGAGCTCTAGAGACTAGGCCAAAATCTCATATGAGCAGCCCCACTCCACTCTCATATAGGTGAATTTATCAAGTGTATACTGCTTTTAAATACACAATCCATAAGGAATATGACTTTCATTAAGAGTTACAACTCAACCTCTCAACTAGTAGCAGTCAAGCACTCTCTTTTAGTGCTTTAGTGTCAATATCAACTTGTTATTACCCATATGAACCTACTTTATGGGATCTCCAATCACATAGGTTGGGTTACCATCTTTATTGACAACATGTCGGCCTTAACCTCCTCTCTTTTGAGGTTTGAAGAATTAATTCTCTGACTTCACATAATTAATGGAAATTATTCCATCTCTTAATAGTTGTTTTATTACATCATGTCTCAATTTCATTTGTCTACTTTTACTATTTTAAGATTTATTTTTTCGCTTGACAATCACAAGCATAGACACATGAGGCAATGCATCCTTTATTAAAGGGATATTAGCTAAGAAGTTTCTTAGCCACTCAGCCTCAGAACCAGCTAACTCCAGAGCTACAAACTCTGATTCCATAGTCGATCTAGCAATGATCGTCTATTTAGCTGATTTTCACGATATTGCACCACCACCAAGGGTGAATACATAACCACCAGTGGATTTTGTCTCATATGAATCAGAGATCTAATTTGCATCACTATACCCTTCAAAAATAGAAGAAAATCCACTATATAGGCCATAATTCATGGTTCCTCTCAAATATTTCATTAGTCTAGCTAATGCAGACCAATGCTCTCTGATGGGATTATGAGTATATCTACTCAGTCTACACACTGCATAGGCTATATCAGGCCTTATAAAATTCATTAAATGCACCAGACTCTCAATAATCTGCGCATATTTAGACTGAGCAACTAGGTCACCATTATTCTTTTTCAACTAAGAGTTAGCATCAAAAGGAGTGCTCACAGATGTGACATTAAAATATTCAAATTTTTTAAGAAGTCTCTCAACATAATGTTCTTGTGACAACATTATTCCATCTTCGCTCCTTATAACTTTAACTCCCAATATAGTATTTACTTCACCCAAATCTTTCGTATCAAAATTAGCAGACAACAATAATTTAGTACTTTGCACAATATTTAAACTTGTATCAAATATAAGCATGTCATCAATATACAAACATATTATAACATAATCATTATCTAACACTTTAGTATAAACACATTTATCCACCTCCACTGAAGAAATAATGTCTCTCAGTAAGACTTGTTCAAATTTCTCATACCATTGCTTAGGAGCTTGTTTAAGTCCATAAAGAGATTTAATTAATTTGCAAACTTTATTTTCTTGTCCTGGAATGACACAACCTTCAAGTTGAACCATATAAATTTCTTCTTCTAAATCACCATTTTAAAAAGCTGTTTTGACATCCATTTGATGGATGAAAAACTTATGGATAGAAGCTAAGGCAATTAAAACTCGAATAGAAGAAATTCTAGTTATCAGTGCAAATGTATCAAAATAATCTATATTTTATTTTAGAGAAAATCCTTTTGCTACTAACCGTGCTTTATATTTATCCAAAGATCCATTGGGATTTAATTTCCTTTTGAAAATCTATTTACAACCAATAGGCTTTGCACCAGGAGGTAAATCAGTTAAAATCCATGTATTATTTTACTTAATAGAATCAATTTCAACTTTTATTGCCTCTTTCCAATATGTAGCATCTGAAGAAGATATAGCTTCAAAATAATGTGAAGGTTCATTATCAACAAGGAAAGTTTGAAAATCATTTCCATATGAAAAATATTTTTTCCTAGGGCTTTTCCTCCTTCTCAATTCCTCATTAGAGGTGATTTAATTATTTGTTTCAACATGTGTATGAGAAACTTTTTCAGATAGTGGATAAATATATTCAAAGAACTCAACATTCTTTGTCTTAATTATAGTGTTGTAATCAAGCACATCACTTTTTAAAACAAGAAATTTATATGCAACACTATGTTCAACATATCCAATAAGCATGCAATCAACAGTTTTAGAACCTATTTTTCTCTTTTTAGGTTCAGGCAAAAGAACTTTAGCAAGGTACCCCACACTTTTAAATATTTCAAATTAGGTTTATAACTCTTTCACAATTTATACGGAGTTTTGCCAGTTCTTCTATGTGGTATTCTATTTTGTAAGTGACATGCAGATAATATGGCTTCATCCCACAAATTATCAGGAGCATTAGAACAAACTAACATAGAGTTCATCATCTCTTTCAGTGTTCTATTTTTTCTTTCCGCTACTCCATTTGACTCAGGTGAATAAGGCGGAGTTGCTTCATGAATTATTCCATTCTTTTCACAAAAATCATTTATAGTAAATATTCTCCACCTCTATCAGATATTATTCTCTTGATTTTTCTACTAAGTTGATTTTCAACCTCATTTTTGTAAGAAATAAAAGCATTAAAAGCATCATCTTTAGTTCTAAGCAAATATAACTTAGTGTATCTAAAAAATCATCAATAAAAGTCACATAATATCTTTTATCACCTCTAGTCATAGTCTGCTTCAAGTCGCCTAAATCAGTGTGAATTAAAGATAATAACTCAGTTTTTATATTAACGGAAAAATATATTTTTCTAGTACTTTTAGTTTCAGCACATATTTCACACTTGTCAATATTATTTGAGTCTAAATCAAATATTAATCCCAGTGACTACATTTTCTTTATATACGCGACATTAAAATGTCCTAATCTAACATGCCATAAAGAAATAGACTCAACCATATAAGCAGAAGCAGATGTATTTCCATTAATAATATCAGAGATATTAAGTACAAAGAGTCTTTGATTACAATAGCCCTTTCCCACAAACACATTATTTTTGGCCATTATGATCTTATCAGATTCAAATGACACTTTCACTCCGCCTCTTCCCAAGAAGGATACTGAGATCAAGTTTTCCCTCATAGTAGGAAGGGCTAAAGTTTTTCCCGAAGTGAGTTTCAGGAGAACTTTACCCTTACCCAAGACTTTGGTAGTACTTGAGTCTCCAAGGTAGACATCTTCTCTATCATCCTCTACAGGAATATAAGAGGAAAATGCTTCTCGATTTGCACAAATATGCCGAGTAGCCCCAGAGTCTATCACCCTTTCTTTTGCATGTGCTACAATGTTTACTTGAGAAATGACAGCTGCAATAATATCACCTCCTTCGGCTAAGTTAGTCTTAGGAGTATTAAT
>ML249410.1:3665-33665 GCA_005239495.1 Nicotiana undulata | reverse complement strand
ATGTTACATCTTAATACTTTAACTTAGCTAGCATTTTTAGCTATTTAACTTTTAATACTATATTCAAATAAATTTTTCTCTATTTTCTTATTTCTTTCATGGCCGATGCTCTTTTTGTGAAAATAAATTTATGTACCTTAAAAGTTTTATCAACTTGATAAACAATTTTTCTTACATTAATGGTTTTGAAAAAAATGAGTTAATAATTTTTCTAATTTATTAATTCAATGACTTAATGGTTTGTTGAGATTTAATGCTTTTATGATAGTATAGAAGATATAAATTATTTTTTAAAATATTTCCCTACTCGAACAATATATATTCTTTTTTTTTTAATATTTAAAATATATAATTAGTCGGTACAAGATTTTTTACTTCTAATATTACATCTTGTTAGAATTATAAATTCCCCAGAATGAATGTGAAGCATATTTCTATTGAAATTGCCGTCGGTTATACAACGAAAAGGAAAACTAATATTGCTCCTATTACCCCAAATAATATCTACTTTAAACTCCTTAATATTAGGACTTTATACATCATTCAAATAAGGAAAGATTTAATAATTAAAATTTTAATTAATTCTAAAGTTCTAAATATTATGATAGTAACTAAATTATAATTTTGTCTAATATAAAGTTTATTTTTAAAGGGTAAAAAAGGCGAACGACATTTCGCGATGTTCCACTAATGTTCTTCGTGCTTTTAATTTAGTATAGATAGATAGATATAAATATAAATATAGATGTAGATATGTATAAAAGTGTAAATACGAAAAAAAAAATTAAGTTACATGCTTTACACGTATAACTATATCGATGAGTATTAAATTTTTAATATTTTATAAATATTATTAAATAATGAATATTTGAAATGCAATTGTCGATTGACTTTTTAAAAGTTTTTTTACAATAATTAAATTTTCCTAATATTTATTATTTGAAATCAACTAAAGTTTTGGTGATTAAATTATTCCTAATTTGAATTATGTAAGAAACTCCTAATATTTGAGTATTTAAAACCAAATAATACTTTACTTGAATAAATTCTTTCCTAATTTAATTAATTATAAATAATTTATTGTTTTGGTTAGGTTTCTTACGTCTATTGTTATTTTTGTTGCATAACCGAAAAGAAGTGTTAGTTTTAAATGATAGTCTTTTAGTTCACTATATGTATTTTATTGGATATATCGAAGTAAGAAAAATTAATAGGACGTCATATTAGCTATGTTACGTTATTGAATAAGAAAGTGATTATATAAGGTAAAAATTAAATTGATTTTGACTTCCTAAATTTTAGGATTTTATATTAATTTCAAAGTCCTAAATATTAGAGAAATATGGTGAATGACAACTTTGTACAATGTGAAATTTTGTTTTTAAAAGGTAAAAAAGGCGAACGACATTTCGCTAAGGGCCTTCGTACTTTTAATATAGTATAAATATATGTATAGTAAAAAAGAAAAAAAAACTATAATCTATATTTCTTACTTTGTGGTATGACTAATTCTTATACAAAAGCTATATCATTTTTTGGAGTGGTACAACGTATATATTCACTATTTTCATATTTTACTAAGCGATGAAAAGTATTAAAGAATAGTGTACCCAGTCTAACTCTTAAATCATTGTCACAAACTCGTTGGGAAAGTCGTATTGAAAGCATTAAAGCAATAAGATTTCAAACTCCACAAATAAGAGATGATTTATTGAAATTAGTAGAAATTAGTGATGATCCAAAAACTAAAAGTGAAGCTAATTGCTTAGTAACATATGAACTCGAAAAATTTGAATTTTTATTGGGTATGAATATTTGGTATGGTGTATTATTTGTTGTTAATTCAGTTAGCAAAAGTATGCTATCAAAAGACATGTACATTGACGTTGCCATAGATCAATTAAAAGGTTTGATTTCTTTTTTTAACAAATATAGAGAAGAAGGATTTGCAACTGCTATGATTTCTGCCAAGGAAATTACATTTGAAATGAATATCGAACCCGAATTTCGTAAGAAACGTGTGATATCTAGGAAGAAACAATTTGATGAGAATGTTGATAATGAAATCTCAAAGTCACTTGAAGAGTCCTTTAGAGTTGATTACCTTTTATACATAGTAGACAAGGCTATTTTTTCACTTCAAAACAAATTTGAACAATTTGAAGTGTATGAAAATATTTTTGATTTTCTACTTAGTGGTAAAAAACTAAAATCACTAGATGATGAAAATTTAAAACACATTGCCTTAATCTTGAATTTTTTTTTAAAGCACAATAATCAATCTGATATTGATGGTTTAGATTTATTTTTAATTTGAAAGTATTAAGGGAAATAGTACAAGTAGAAGATAATAGTTTAATCGATATACTCAATTAAATAAAAAGACTTGATTCTTTTCCAAATGCCTATATTGCTTATAGAATAATGTTAACAATTCATGTTACAGTTGCTTCAGCGGAAAGAAGTTTTTCAAAATTAAAATTGATAATATCTTACCTAAGATCAACAATGTCTCAAGAGAGATTAAATGTGTTAGGTATATTGTCAATTGAAAAAGATTTATTAGGAAAAATTGATTATAAGAAAATTATTAGTAACTTTGCATCTAAAAAAGTTAGAAAAATTGACCTCAAATAATAATAAATAAATAAAAATATTAAGGCCTCTCATTAAAGTTTGACTTTAGGCCTCAAAATACACCGGACCACCCCTGATTAGATAAGAGTAAGGTTTACAAACTACCCTCCCTAGACTTGTTGAGATCAAACTGAATTTGTTGTTGTTGTGATTATAGTACAAAAATTGACAATTCAATGACACTTGGAGGAGTACAGTATAACTAAATTCCAACTATCTGCCCACTCGTTTTTTTAAAAATAAAATAAAATAAAATAAAAGAAAAGGTGACACCTGTTGGTATTTTCGAAGAAGACAGAAAAATCTTTGCTGATTACGAGATACACTAAGTAATTGCAACAATTAATTAGATGTAATTTCGCATCAATTAATAAACACATGCGGTTACTTTACCTTTATTCGCATTACGTGTTGACATCAATTCAAGCAATGAATTTTAGCAACATAATTATCATTATATGATAAATATGTGCATGCAAAATATATATATATATATCTTAAATGTATTGATTTGATGTAAATATTAAGTACGAATAAAATTTTATGAAAAAAAAAAAGGTATAGCGTGTGTTTAATTTATATAAATTTTGAATTAATTTAAAACATTTGACATGATTTCATGGTTATATGGTTTTCATGAGTTTCAAAATCAAACTAAGCTATTCAAATCTTCAGATATTTTTCAGTCAGACGACTAATTTTTAAACTACTACTTTTTTTTTTTGTGTGGTAAATAAGTAATTTTATTAACCACTGAAAGAACTACAAGTAGAGAGAAAAAAATTGGTGGAACCCTGACCAACAACACACCATTACTAATTTTAAACTAGTTTATTAAGACTTTCTCCCACTATTACTAAAATAAAATTTAATAAACATCATAAACTAAATATTAGTCAAATACTATCATAAATAAATGAAGCATAAGAGGTATAAATATTTCACAAAAACCCAATGAAAAAACAATTTAGTAAAGGAAAGAATTTTACTAGTAATCTTTTTTTATTTTATTTTCCATGTACTAGTATATCTACTTTCCTTAGAAGCCATATACCAAACAAGATCTAGTCGAGATTTTCCCGACAAATCTCAAAGTTCCCAAAGTTAGAACGGATTTTAATAATAAACAAAAGGATCGATAAAGTAAGAAAAATTTACGTATAATTTAACTAATTATAGTAGATTATCACTCTTTTTCTAAGGTTGTCATATTTAACTTGATATAAAAAGTCACATATGATTGTCGGTCAAATTTCTCTAATAATATAAAAAATTTATACATTGTGAACCCACCTTAATAGTTTGTTTGGTTAGCATATATGCTATAAGTTATCTCGGGAATAAAATTAGTATTGGGATAACTTATACCTTGTAGAGGGTGAGGTAATTAGTTTCGGGATAACTTATACCTACTTCTTAGAAATTATGCAAATGTCATTTTTAATATAACATATCAAACAGTAGATAAAAAACAATATCATGATAACTAATCCAGCATAACTTATCCCGGCATAAACCGTATTCAAACCAAACGACCCCTAAGAGGTCGTTTAATATGATGTATTAGGGAAAACAATGTATATATATATATATATATATATATATATATATATATATATATATATATATATATAGCAAGTTATAACATTAACAATACCATAATTTAGAATATATGGATAAGCATATATAAAGACAAGACTGTCCTTTTAAAACTTTTTCAAGATCTTTTCCAACACATGTGGAAGGTATTCTTTTAAACAAATAATTTTCTTAAAGAAAATCTGCAATACATGTTATATTGATATACCAAAGCAAACCGTCAATAAAAAATAATATCACTATTACTAATTCAAACATTACTAAATATCCTATTCAGTGCTAATACACCTTACCAAATGACTCCTTGAGGAAAAAAATATCCTTTCAATGGTTAAAGATTGAAAGAGACACCTAAAGTCATTTAATGTTAAATATTCCACTCTCTCTTAATTTATTACACCCAACTACTAATCTCCCCCCCTCCTTACACCCGCAATCTTGTTCTTATTCCAGCCAGTTAAACCGGTCACCAAAAATCTAAGAGCAAGCTTACAAAATTTAATTCAAAGGAATAATAAGAAAACATTAAAATTTTATTATTATTAGAAACTACTCCCTCCAATTCAAAATAAATGATTTTTTGGATAGTTTTATACGGATTAAGAAATTTATCTTTTAACATTAATTAATTAAGCATATTAACTTTTACTATCTCACATAAATACTTCTAACACATATTCTAATATTATTTACTCTAAGGATAATGTAAGAAAAAAATAATTAATTTATTCTTAAAATTTAAAAAAATCATTTGTTTTGGACCACATAAAAAAAACCAAAAAATCCTTTATTTTGGGTACTTAATATTTGAACCTTATACTTGGATAGTAGTATAATATCTAAATAAGTGTTGCTTTGATGAAGAAAGTTTAGGTTCCTTTTTAAATCAGAAACCATGGAATTCCGTTAAGAATAGGTTATAACTACAAATCAATCAGTATTTGGCTTTTCTCGTAACAGCAGAAAGTGAAAGACGCTTGGTTTCTTCGCGTGACTCAAACGTCAAACTTTTTCTCCTCATTTTCTTCTATCTTCTTTCTCTCTCAGATATTGCGCGCAACTCACGGCTTATTTTGTTTGTTTTCATGTTTTTTTCTCTTTTGGAATTCTGTTTCATCTTTTTTTGGGGTTGCAGAGTAGAAAGGGCACGTCAGAAGCACAACTTGTTGTGTAAAATTCGGTTTGTTTGTTTGTTTTTTTTGCTTTGAGAGTCAGCTATATTTTTCATTTGAATTTAAAGACAAGTCTCTCTAGTTTTTTCTTGGGTTTGTGTTTTCTTTAAGTTTAAATATTGTACTTTAGGATTGAAACTCTGGTTACTAGATTTGTGGGTTTTGACTGAAAGGGAGAAAATCACGCCGGAGTCTTTGCTTCCCGGTCACCGGAAAGTGAAGGAAAAAAATAAAATAAAAGACTTTCTGTCTTCCTTTTTTTCTTTTATTTTCCGTATAATAATTAGTTGTCTAAACGTCAAAAATTGGTTTCTAATTTATTTATTTATTTATTTTTCACGTTGTATATTAGACCGAGTTATATTCGCCCCTTCTCATTACAATCCCGTCATTTTCTCTCACCCATTTCTACTTTGTGTTTTTGTTTTTCTCTTCTTCTCTGTTTCTTTTGGGTCTCCTCTGTTTCACAGAGTTTAGAGAGAGAGACAGTAATTTCCTATCTCTTTCTCTCTCTCAGTTTTTCTTGAATAATAATCATGTCAATGGACAAAAGCTCATTACAATCAAACCTTGATTGCTTCCTGGAATGCACCACACCGTTAGTCCCTTCCCAATTTCTACCCCAGGTATTTTTTTTTCCAATTCATTTCTGTTTATTAGAAATATGTAACATTTTTTAATTTAATTTAATAAATGTGATTAATGTTTTATGTGCAGAGTGAGATTAGGAATCTGAATAGGTTATGGCATCCTTGGGAAAGAGAGAAGGTTGAATATTTTAATTTGGGTGATCTTTGGAATTGTTATGATGAATGGAGTGCTTATGGGGCTGGAGTTCCTATTAAAATGGATACAGGCGAAACTTTAGTTCAATATTACGTGCCTTATCTTTCAGCTATTCAAGTCTTTACCAGCAGGTCTTCTGTTAATTTTCTTAGGTAAAATTCTTTTTGCTTCTACATTTTATTGATCATCAATTTTGGGGGTCTTTTCTTGTCAAAAGGATTTCGTGTTTTTTGTAAGTAACAAAGCATTGCTTGTATGCCAAGTTGAGTCGGTCAAAGTTTGTGATGGCAGCATAAATTCTGTTCTTTTGAAGCAAAAAAATTAGTAGTATTGTTTATGTTAATGTCTTTCCCAAAAGTGTGTTAACTGCATATTAGAGTAGCAACTATGGTTCATAATTGTGGAGATAATGAAGTAGTTCCACATTTTAAAATTTTTGTAGGGAAGAGATTGAGTCTGTTTGCGAGACGAGGGATTCGTTCAGTGATTCGTTCAGCGACGAGAGTGAAAGTGAAAAGCTATCAAGATGGGATGGTTGTTCCTCTGAGGAAGGAGATAGTCTTTGGCAAATGCATGATAGATGGGGCTATCTTTATTTTCAGTATTTTGAGAGATCTACTCCCTATGGAAGAGTCCCTTTGATGGACAAGGTTTCCTTTTTGTCCCCTTTAGCTTCTGAAAGTATTCTTTTTTATCCAAAATTCATAGGAAATGTATGTGGTAGCAAGTTTAGTTGTATATTTCCAGTTAGTTTTATCTCTTGTTTCCTTTGTTATCGACCCCTTTCTTTTTATGAACTTCATATTATTATACTTTTAGTCCCCTTTTCCCTAAAATCATTGGTGATGTATCTATTACTTTTGTTCTTTATTCTGTATTCTAGCCTAATCTGGACATTATGTTTGACTTGATCACCCAACCATCTTTGTTTATGGAACTGATCAGACAAAATTAGAAGCATTTGTTCTTTCTTTATGCATTAGAGTTGTCTAATGATTCTTTATTTGATAAGATATAGTATAAGATTCCATGTGAAACATGTGGTTTGAACTTTTTAGCATATATTGCTTTGTTTTAGTATAAGTTTATTTGACTCAAGATTCTGATTCATTTTGCTCGCAGATTAGCGGCTTAGCTGAAAGATACCCTGGATTAATGTCGCTGAGAAGCGTAGATCTTTCACCAGCTAGTTGGATGTCAGTTGCTTGGTATGCCAACTCTCTCCCCCTATGTGTCTCCGTCTCTCGGAGCTCTTATGATCATGGAATGATGGTTTATTGGAGTAGATTTTAGCAAGTTAATGAAAATTCAGACGCATAAAATAGTTTCAATTGGTTCTTGTTTCCCTGTAGTGCAACCAATTTCATACTACTTAAGTTGATCTTGCATCCTCTTGGTATTGCTCACTTGTTTGGTTGCAACCAGTAAATAATGAGAAGGATTTTGTTACTAACCCTTTTTGACCTGAACATTTCAGGTATCCAATATATCACATTCCTATGGGAAGAACCATTAAAGACTTGTCAGCATGCTTTCTCACATTCCACACCCTTTCTTCTTCTTTCCAAGGTATTGTTTGATCTATCCTTTGTACGTTGAATATACTCGCTTTTCCCTTTTTAATTGCTATCGTATGAGCGAACGATTTGATGATGTACAGAATGTTTTTACACTAATCTTTTGGTCGTATCGTGCAGATATGCACCTTGAAGATGACATGGAGAATGGTAAACAGAAACGAAAGGAAGGAGAAAGTATCCCACTTCCACCTTTCGGTTTGGGCACTTACAAGATGCAAGGTGATGTGTGGCTTTCAGACAGGAATGGAAGGGATCAAGAGAGGGTGGCATCACTTTTTAGCGTGGCGGATTCTTGGCTAAAGCAGTTGGGTGTCCAGCACCATGACTTCAACTATTTCATGGGTATTCGTCGTGGCTAACAATTTCAAATGATGAACTGCACTTTAAACCCCGCCAATGGGGCTGATCACTGGAATCCCTTCTCGTAGGCTCTGAGGTGTTTTGGTTTGTCGCGTTGGTAGCATTAACAGCCTTAGTACTGAGGATATCTCTTATGTAAAAGCATTAGGCTTTTATGTGATCTTCTCCTTATCCCAAACTGAGGATGTACTAAAGATGTGACTTGTTTTTGTATAGAGAACTAATTGGTAGGACATGATCTTTACATGACTCCTAGCACTTTTTGAGCAATTCTTGCTCCATCTTTTGTATAAATTCTGAGGTGTCTTTTTGGTGTTTCTTTTGTGCTTTCCTTGTAATATTTTCATTTCATGTAAATAGTTGCATCTTTTTTAAACAGTAAATTCCAGTACAAGTGGAGAAAAGATTTGTTCTTCTTGTGTTCATATTGGTTGTGGATGAGGTTGGTTATTGCTCCAATTAATGTGGTCATATTCTTGTGTTCATACAGAGGGTGGGTCCTATTATGTTACACAAACAGCCACAGCAGTGGTGTCGACATTATGTCAATGCCATACTAGAGGTGGCTAACGGGCCGGTTCAAACCGGGATCGGACCGGCCCGGTTCATAGGGGGCCGGGTGGGGCCGGGTTAAGGGGGTTGAAACGGATTAAAATTTTAAAACGGGTAACCGGACCGGACCAACCCGGTTCAAATGAACAGTGCCTGAACCGGGGTCGGGCCGGTTCAACGGTCAATTTTTTTTTTTTTAAAATCTTGTAACCCGGCCCCTTAAACCCCTACCCGTACGGGTTACTTTTTACCCGGATAAACCCGAACCCGTTAACAATTAACCTTAACCGGCCCGCTACCCAACCCGTACGATTCAAAAAATGGTAGCCCGGCCCGGCCCACCCGTTAGCCACCTCTATGCCATACTAATGTGTGTTATTTTCTAAATTAGTAAGATTTGAGAAACCAGCACTAAATCTGTTTAGTGGACTTTGTGTATGTAGTCGTCTTATCTTACAACCAAAATTCTCTTTCATTTTTCATTATATCTAAGAATGGTTAGAGCTTTTTACTGGGTGAAGGAATTGAATAAATGTTTGTCATTTTCTATTATTTAACAAATCAATCTATATATAGAAATAGATAACTTGCTGCTGAGGAGAAACTTTTACTCTAAATGAAAAGAAAAAGAAATGGTAAAAAGTCAAATTATATTTGGAAGATAGAATACATAATGCAATACATAGGCGGATTAAAGATTTAAAATTTATGAGTTGTTATATACATATTAATATACAATAATAATTGAGTTCACGATCAGATATTTCTTAATAAATATACAGGATTAGGATCAAAGTTCCTGATTTCTATTAACCCAGATGTTATACTCTAGCATCGCGTTTGTTCTCTCGTGATTGTGTGTGCAAAAACGAGTGATGGGCTTGTAATATCTAAGTATAGGTATAATTTGGAGCATTAATTTCTTTTTAAAATTAAAATTTGCTTAACTAAAAATTACAAAAAAGATTTAGAAAATATTCACTAAATTGCAGCCCAATTTAAATAACAAAATTGTCACATCAAATCAAACAGAAGAAGAGGAAGTTTATGACTTCTTCTAGTGAAATTAAAATAAATGATTTATAAAAATATATCTTAAGATTTGACAATGTGGTTAGCAAAGATAAAACAAAATGGATAACCAGCAATTTCCAACAAGTGTCCAACAAGATGCTAAATTTTCTTCCTTCATCATTAGTAATAGTAATTAGGCCATTCAATTTTCCACGTCCATTGTACTGCTTCCAGTACATTATCTTAGATTATCTTACCTAATTTCTCGAGATGACATTGAATAAAGTATTAATTAATTAGTTAATAGTGGTCCAATTGAATAAGTACAAGAAAGGTCCACCTGAAACCTTCTTCTAATACAACCGCCGGGTGTGGTAGAATGACTGGGATTTATTCGTCCTTAATCAAAAGTTTCGAATTTGAATCTTAAAGCCTATTTAGCCAGAGAAGCCGAAATGATTTTTATTTTTTAAAACCAATAATTTTCTTTGAAAATTTGCCAAGATCTAAGAAGCTATGAATTTTAGCTTCCTATAGGAAGTAGGAGCAGAAGCAAAAAATTATTTTCTTAAAACATAAGTTTCCTTACTATAAATTTATATTTTTTAAATTATTCTTCATTAATTTAACTTTTTGTTTTGTTTTGTCTCTACCATCCATTTTTTATTTATAAAAACTACATTTCCATCGTATTTTTATTTTCCTTCTTCTATTCTTCTTTGAAATAGTCTCTCTAATATAAATAGATCTCTTCTTTATATAGGAGTTATGAAGTTGATTTTTAATTTATGGTGAATGATCATATTTTAATATAATTGAACCATCATGTAAACAATAAGTAATATTGCATACAAAATATTATTTCTTTAGATAAATATTTTATATTTTAATACTATACATTTTTACCTTATATTTTATATATTAAAATATAAATAAAAAATTAATTAAATTCTTTTACAATAAATACATAAATTTATTTCTTTTTATAAATAATATTAACTATAGACTGAATATTATTATCTTTTTTCGTAATTTATCACTCAATAATAATTTATGAAGAGTTTGATCAAACACAATTTGCTTATCAAATATTTCAAAAGCACTTCTCAAATGAATTGACCAAACAAAACTGTATCTTTCTAAAAGTACTTTTTCGAGAATTAATTTTGAGAAAAAGTACTTTTGAAGATAAATAATTTTTGACAACTTAACTAAACGAACTCTTAAAAACGGAGAATTTCTTTGTAGAGGATGCTTTTCGGTCTTAGTGAATCTACCATATATGAATCCGAATTAGTTAAGACCAAATAATTTTGACACTGAATGATTAAAAAAAGAAAAAAGAACCCTCTTCTAGTGGTTCACTGTACAAATCCACAAGCCCTTCAAGCAGTAGATATTAAGCAGCTAGCTGAATTTGACCTTTTCTTTTTCAAGGTAATGGGGCCAACTTATCATCAACTTTGGAAATGGTCCAATAGTAGAAAAAATAAAATAAAAACAAGATGATTTAACTATCTTATTTAGGAGTAGAAAATTTTGTTGATCTAAAAAGTGCAACCACTAACCATATGATAATAAGAGAAACTTTGAGTGCAACCACCAACAAACAACTTCTAGCTAAATACATGGGGCATTTTGCTTCTTTTTTTATAGTCAATTGAGTCAAGAAGTCATGTGAATGTCCACATTGGTTGTTCAAATTCAACTCATGTTGCAACAAACATCAAAGCAATTAATGAATTCTATGTTCCACTTTGGGAACCAATGAATAAATGCATTAAAGAGCTGTTTGCTTTTTCTAGTATGGAATTATGATGATCCAATCTATTTGAAGTGGTTTGTTTGATTTAGTGCTTGATGATTGGGCAACCTCTAACTTAGAGATAATTAGAGATAACAAATGTCACTTTGGATGTGCTAAGGATTATATATAGCACTTGAGGAGGTTTGGATAAGGAGAGATGCAAATGTAGTAAGGGTGGTAGGTAGGGGCGGGGTGTTCATGGTTCGGTTTGGATCGGTTTTTTCCTAAAAGGAAACTAAATCAAGTAAGTCGGTTTTTCAAATATTGGAATCAAACCAAACCAATTAAGTCGGTTTTTGTCGGTTTTTCGGTTTTTTCGGTTTTTTATCGATTTTTTTTTAAAATATGAGACATACACTACCAAACGCATATTCCAACGACTACATTTTCAACGTAACACTATCAAATTAATTTCTCTTTGAGAAATCTATCATTTACCAAGATATATTGATGATAATTGACTCAAATAATGATGAATAATTTAAGTACTCAATTAAAAATCGATTATTTTTAACATGAAATAAATTCTTGTACTTAGCAAAAGAAAACTACCAATCAAACTAGAAGGTAAAGAATTAGATTATTATAATAGCAAAGAACTATACTAAAAAAACAAATGACTAATATGTACCATAAAAATTCAGAAACTTTATATATATATATATATATATATATATATATATATATATATTTTATAGCTACTTTTATAGTCGGTTTGATTCGGGTTTTTTCGGTTATTTTTTTGTTAAAACCATAACCAAACCAAATTTGATCGGTTTTTAAAATTTAAAACCAAAACCAAACCAAACCTAACAAGTATCGATTTTTTTAGTCGGTTTGGTTCGGTTTTTCGGTTTTTATAAACACCCCTAGTGGTAGGTTTCAAAATTGAAACTTACAGCCCGTTTGGACATAACAACTTTTTCATTTTTTTTTTTTTGAAATTTTTTCACTTTTTTCGAAATCAGCATTTGGCCTTAAAAATTCCAATTTTCACTTGAAGATGATTTTTTATTTTTCGGAAATTTGAGAAACTCCAAAATGCGGCTTTTCAAAGTTTTCATTCAAATCACTCACAAAACTTCAAAAACAACCTAAAATTATATTCATGTCCAAACACAACTCTAATTTT
Organism: Nicotiana undulata; assembly: GCA_005239495.1. Lineage (NCBI taxonomy): Eukaryota > Viridiplantae > Streptophyta > Magnoliopsida > Solanales > Solanaceae > Nicotiana > Nicotiana undulata. Next base: position 21,026 of record ML249410.1, on the reverse strand, counting down.
CAAATACCATTTTTACTTTTTTTTTTGTTGAATTTTTTTTTACAATTCTTATGTCCAAACGCCCACTTAATTTTATATCATGCGTTAAGTGACATGCTGTACCAAGTTAAATTGAAGGCTGATCAAAGTTACAAGCGACTCATTTAAGGGATTCAATCGGGCGAGACTATATATTTATTAACCATGATTAAGTGATAGAAGTTTATGTGCAAACACATACTCTTTTCGGTCCAAAATAAGTGATTATTTTGCAATTTTTTTGTGGTCCAAAATAAGTGATTTTTCCAAATTTCAAGAACGAATTAATTATTTTTTTCCTACATTGTCTTTGGAGTAAATAACGTTTGAATATGTGTCAGGAGTGTTTATGTGAGATAATAAAGGTTAATATGGTAAATTTTATTGCTAATTAATGTGAAAATGTGGACTTTTTAATCTGTGTGAAAAATTTCAAAAGATCACTTATTTTGGACCGGACAGAGTATCATGTATCTAGCAATTTAATGTGTAAACACTCCGTGTAAATAAGTTTTTACCTTATTTTGATTGGTCTTATTACTGAAGGACCATTTAAACAAGTAGAAGTGATGATTGCCTCTCTTCTAAAATTATAGATACAAATGCTTCACAGAAGCTCAAGATAAGGTAAGAACTGAGAGCTCTTGAGAACAAAACAGTCGAGGTTTTAATTTACAAAGGTAAGCATCCAAATATATATTCAAATTCTTTATTTTTGAACCTAAATCCCTTCTTCAAGGCGATTAAATAAAAAATTAATATTTATAGCGATTGTTAAAGAAATTTAATGTTTGTGGCGATAGTCATAGTATACAACTATACATGACGAATAATCAAGCTATCAAATCCTTCTGATCAATTGAAACTTCATTAAATTAAATTCAAGATCAGTCTAAATAAAGTCCCGGAATCAATTATAAATTCATCAGTATTGGAGCTGGTTACTCAGCGTCTACCATGAAAGAACCAGTCGAGAATGAAAGAAAGAATATAGGAGAAGAGAACAGAGAAGACAACCTAAGTTTTGGTCTAAAAGGAAATGACTTTGGTCGAAATAACCAAAGTCCATGTACTCTCAATCTCAGCAAATCTCAACCATCCATTGAAGGCAGATCATTTAATCACAACCACTCATCACTTGATAAATGAATTAATCAGGACATTCGATTTTGCACAGCTGTCAACATAGGATACTATTTTATTTATTCTTTGAGCATGTGAGACTACAGAATTCTGTTTCTTGTATTTTTGTACATTTGTATTAGTTGGTTAGTATTAGACAAATAAGAATAGTACAGTAGATAACAAATTTTTATTCCTTTTTCTCTTGGATAAATACATGTAAAGTTTATCTGGAATACACAGAAAATTTCTACACTATCTTCTTCATTCTAATCCTTCAAGACTATAAATTCATTGAATTAAAATATATAATTCATTAATTAAAGATAAGATACGAATACACTGGATTTACATTTCAAGTAAAACAATCAGATGATATTCCCAGGATTTATAAACACAATGAGATGGTATACTTGTTGGCTCAAATGCGTTGTTCTGTTTTGGATTTTGGAAGAGTTGGCTAACAAATGCCAATTCTTTTAGGCTACTTTTGGCATGGCTAATCCTTAGCTATTTTGGAGCAAATAATTTCTATGCTGATATATATGAGCCCATGTCCCTAATATTTGGGATATTTACATAAATAGCCGGCTATATTCGTTGTTTACTTTTTCTAACCATCTACATAGTGTATACATTAATTATACATAATTATACACATATAATATATAAATTATGCTTATTTTATACCATTACCAGCTATTTTTAGTTTAAGTGGTTGTGGACGGCTATTGGGGTCAATTCTTCAATATTAAGAGAAGATTGCACAGTATAGTTGCACTAAAAAATAATAACGGGTAAATATATAGTTTTTGTATATATTAATATAGAATATACATATAATATATATATTTGTACATAACTAGTGTATATTTTTTGAATGTTTGGCTAGCAGACAGACTAAGGCCTCATTCGTTTTTTTTAAGATTAAGACGTCTGAATCTGAATACACATCTGAATATCAAGATGTGTATTAAGATTAAGATATCTGAATCTGAATACACATCTGAATATATTAAGATGTGTATTAAGATCTGAATACAAATAATTAAGACTGTTTGATTTTTAACATCTGAATATATAAAATTTATCTTTATTTGAAAATTAATAAACATAAAATTCAAATCAAATACTAACTAATATAATATTCTATCAATAAAATATATAATTTTTTAAAATATGATAGTTGTTGGTGGTGATGGTTAACGGGTGATAGAGGCGATGGTTGGTTGTAGTTTTGGTTGATGATGGTGGTTCATGCTAGTAGCTAGTAATAATTGGTAGTGGTGGCGATTATGATTGAGGATGATGGTGGTGGGTGGTGATAGTTAATAATGGTGGGTAGTGGTAGTAGTTGTGACTGAGAAAAGTGGTGGGTGAGTGGTGGTAGGTTATAATAATGGGCAGTGTCACTTGTGGTTGTTGATGGTGATGGGGTTGTCAGTTGTGCCAGTTGAGGTGGATGAGTGTTGATTATGGGTGAGAATGATATATGGTGGTAGGTTATAATAATGGGCAGTGTCACTTGTGGTTGTTGATGGTGATGGGGTTGTCAGTTGTGCCAGTTGAGGTGGATGAGTGTTGATTATGGGTGAGAATGATATATGGTGGTAGGTTATAATAATGGGCAGTGTCACTTGTGGTTGTTGATGGTGATGGGGTTGTCAGTTGTGCCAGTTGAGGTGGATGGGTGTTGATTATGGGTGAGAATGATATATGGTGGTCGGAGTGGTGGGGATAGTGGGTGTTGATGGTCGATAATGGTGGTGTGGTGGCGGTGGAGGCGGTGGTGGTGGTAGTTGATAATGGTAGGCGGTGACGGCAGTTAATAATGAATATGTGATAGCATCTTGATGAAATTAAGTCTCTGTTATAGATCTTAACCATATAAACCTATTCAGACCCATTAAGTGGTTGTGAAGTAAAAAAAACAAACACGCTTAATGATTAAGACATGAATAATTAAGATTCAGACTGTAAAAACAAACGCATTTAATATCTGAGATCTGAATGATTAAGATTCTGACCTCCATTGAGTGCAAACAAATGAGGCCTAAATGTGTAACTTGCCCAATATTAAAGCGAGCTTGGTTATGGCCCAATAACTGGTATACTAGCCCAACCTCAAGTTAGCCTGGACCAACGAAGTTTGTCCATCGGCCCTATTGGCTTCCATGGAATTGATATGATCGAAATAGAGTTTTTTACACGTTTGATCCCCTTTTAACTATTATTTATAAAAATAGCACTATTTATTGTTTATTTCATAAAGAGCACTTTTTTTTCATTAATAGCACAATATAAAAATTAAGCTCAACATCTAATAAGTTAACTGACTCACTAATCACGAGAAGTACTTTTTTTGTCCATTTCCATTCTCCCTTTACAACATTCATCTTCTTCACTCCATTTATTGAAAATCTGATGCATATCTGAATGCCACCTAAATCAAGATGTATTGATTTATACATCTTTTATACTCTGTATATCAAGTATCACTTTAATTCAAAATGTATTTTATGTATATAATTTTTGTATATTTATTTGTGAAGTGCCATCTTATTTTAAGAAGTATTTTTAATGTATATTTCAAATATATTTTATATGTCAAGTGCCATTTTAATTCAGGATGTATTATATATATATATATATATATATATATATATATATATATATTATTTTTTGTATATTTATGTACAGTCTTAATTAAAATTAAGACATATTTGTTTATGTATATTTCACATGTCTAAGTGTCATCTTAATTGAAGATGTATATTTTATGTGTATATTTTGTATATTTTATATGTGTTAATTCAAAGTATATTTTTATATATACGTATGATATATATTAATGTATATTATTATTGAAGTAAGATATTTATGTTAAGAAAGGAAGAAAGAAGTAAGAGAAAAACTTAAGAAAGATAATTAAAAACAAAACGAATGGAGCAAATTTAAAAAATATATTGGCTTCGGCAGAAAACAAAACTAAGAAGACGAAGAAAAAGAAGAAAAGCTAATCAATAAAGAGAAAAAAAGAAGACATGATTTTCTTACAAATAATTATTAATTTTCCATTCAAATTGCTTATGTTTAGGGATTAATAATTAATATTTTTATTTTAATGGAACTGTGTGCTACAAATATAAATATTTTCCTGCCATATATGTAATATTGAATTTCATGCTAAGAATTTATTATATTTCTTTTAAACTGTGACAGTTATATAAAGTCCCCATAGAAATATTAGTTTGGGCTTGGATAATGGGTTGGGCTATATGCTCCTAACCAAGATGGGCCTAAGAGTTGAAATTGTAAGGACTTGAAAGAGAGTAAAGTAGGATGTGATAAAGTTGCTAGAAATGTATTTCTAACAAAAATTATAGTAAAGTAAAATAGAATTTTTTTCAAGTATACAGTGCTAAGAAAAGGAGCTTTTTTGAAGCTCAAACTTTCAAGATGTACATATAAATTTTAATGATAAGTATTACTTAATTGATCTCTTGGTAAAACTGTAACTAACCTATTATTACATATTAAAATTGATAGAGAAATGACAAGAGTGAGTTGCTCTTGTGGTGAGCACCCTCCACTTTCAACCAAGAGGTTGTGAGTTCGAGTCATCCCAAGAGCAAGGTGGGATTTCTTGGAGAGAAGGATTGCCGAGTTTCTATCGGAAACAACCTCTCTACCCTAGGATAGGGGTAAGGTCTGTGTACACGCTATGTTGAGAAACAGTCTATGGTACATAGGATCAGTGGAAATATGATGATATTTTTGTGTGAATAATTTTGTGAATTTCATTTAAGGAACAGGGTATGACTTGTTATGACACATACATTTGTAAGCCATAGGACAAGTCTCAGCTTCTTCAAGAGATGAACAAACAAAGCTAACCATAACTAATCTACAAGGTCTACAAGATCCACATGCATGTGAACAATCTGGCAATCTTGATCCTGCTATTTGCAATGTTTCTGCACCTCTTTTGTGCATTATTGTTCCCCTTCTTAATTCCCTGCTCATTTCTGTTCTCGCCATCGCCTTTTTTCTGCTAACTGAACTCGCTGGTTGATTGATATGTTCTGCTAATTATATAAAGAAGAAATTCAACATCATAAGCACATTGTTTAAGCAATCACGAAAAGCAATTTTCCCCACCTAATTGGGATGTAATTAACAGTTTGCTAGTGGGTGTCAGCATGTGCGGAAATAGGTAGAGTGAAGGGTGTTCGTTGAAAAATTACACTATGTAAATAGAGTAACAATGAGATCCTTTTTTGGTTATATGCGACCTGTTAAATCCCTTGGCATGAAGAAAAATCAAGTATAGTAGTAAAGGAGGTTCAAAATTGCTTTAGATCATAGGTTCAAATTCCAACTATCCCTCGTATAAATTTCTAGTTTCGTCAATAAATGTAAGAAAAGAATTAAACTTCCGTGCACGACATTTATTAACATTCTTTTTACGATATGATCTGCAATAACATTTAACTCTATATAATAAGTCTAATGTGCTAATATAAAAAAATAAATGATACTATGCTATAACATGTTAAAATGCACTAAAATCAATTGAATATAAATTAAATTTGTATAAAGAGAGAGAAGAAGTGAGCCATACGTGAGTGTAGGTTGGGAATATGTCTGGCATTGATGAAAACTGGGAGGAATACAATAAGAAGAATGAGAACAGCTGCAGTGAACACACAACTCTTCATTGGCTTTCAATTAAACTTGTTTCTTTTTCTTGTAAGATTTTGTGATCAATTTGTTTGCTAGTTGATGGTAGAAAACAAGTTTATGAAAAAGGTGGAAGAAATGCATTGATATTTAAAAGGGCAGCAAAAGGAGGTAGAATTGAAGCAAGTCACAGGCAAGAGTGTGAAGAGATAACAAAAGAATGAATCACATGAAAGAGGCAGAGTTGCAGTGATGAACCCTGTGAGATATGGGGTGATTGCATTTGCCCAATTCACACTCATTTGGTAGTGATTATGGAATTACTACTACGTAGAATTTACTGACGCCATTGGAATCTGAGCTTAAAATTCGTGAAAGTTTCAATGGAGACTACCATGCATGGAAAAGCAAGTCTGCTTTAAATGTACAGTGCCAATATTGGTATGTAAATTCTACTAACAGTAGCACATTAGTTGGAAATATAATATGGTAAAGTTATGATATTAGGCTGGACTAATGTGACTTCCATAAATGTCTCCCAGTTTACTTGAATGAACAAATCCCACAAAATGTTTCTACTACTGCACGTGATGTATTTATTACTACTACTTACTACTTTTAACTTTCACACACGTCTTAAGAATCGTTTGGCCCGTGGATAAAGGATAACAATCCCGAAATATATGCGGTATTATTTTATCCTACATTTGGTTATGATGTTAATTAGTCACAGGAATCATTAACTTTCATACTAGAAAATAAATAATTTTCGAGTATCTTAGACAAAATAAATTTCCATATGGATTTGACTAGTTAAAATAAGAAATCAACAACATTTCATGAGTGAGGTATGATAAGGATGGGTGTATATGCAGACCTTACTCCTACCTTGCGTGAGGTAGAGATTGTTTCGATAGATCTCCGGCTCAAGAAAAGCGTTTTCAATAGGTTTGAAAAATACAATACAAGAGTAAAAAGTTATGATAAATATTTGATGATAAGCTATAGTTGCGTATTTTAGTCGCTTATTACATTCAAATTTACTGCACTATAATTGAGTGAGCTTTAATCGCTAGTGTTTTGCACTAATTGTGTGTTTTATGCCTTGTAGGAGTGATTCCGAGCTATATAGATGTTATGGAATGAATTCAAGTGATTTAGTACTTTGAAGTCTGAGTAAAAGCCCAAGAAATTAATCCGGGATCGTGTTCGGGGATCAACGAATGATAATTAAGAACGAACAAAGAATCGAGTAGGCATATTGCGCACTGTCTAGTAAAATGGACATAACTTTTTTCTCCGAACTGCATTTGGGCTATACAATATATGGTTAGAAATCTAACTCAAAGGGCTACAACCTTCATGTTTTACGTTTTTCCAGATTCCAAACGGAACATGGTGAACAATGCGGTCGCATCCGTGACCGCGAATCTGGACGCGGATTTGAGGCAGAATACTGGCTAAAGTCCGCGCCCGACCGCGGTTGAGTCCGCGGCCGCGGATGTCTAGGCCTGGAAAATTGTCCTTTTTTGCGTAGGAGAAGGTATAATTGTTTGGGCCCGAACCTACTTGGTATAGATACATGGAAAAACAGAATTTTGAGGCCCTTCTGGGACATACTTTGGACACAGATTCACCTAAGGAAGCAGAGACACAATAGGAGCAAGACGGAGAATTCTTCTACGAGTTTTTTCTTCCTCTTCCTATTTTTCATTGTTGGTTATGACTTTTAGTATTGTAATTTTACATACTATTATGAATAGCTAATTTGTTATCTAGGGTTTTGATGGAATCTTTTGTAGGATAAATTCTTGTTATGTTTTTTATATAATTGAGCCGTTGAATTTCTCTACTTGTTCAACTACGTTTATATTGTGGTTGGTTGAAGAGCTATCAATCAACTGTGCCTATTTAGTGTGTTTTACTCGGGAGAGAGTGCATATTTAGGTAATTGTTGAACAACATCACTCCTAACGTATATGAGGTATCAATACAGAGGGTTTAAAGGTGGGATTAGGGATAACGAAACCTTGGTGCGATCCGAGTGAGCTGTACTTAAGGATAACTAGTGTAATTTGGGAGAATATGTCTAGTATATTGTTGTAATTACTCGGGAGAGAGTTACGACAGTCAGAGTGCTCATGATCGATAGAGAATACTTAGGTGAAATTATAGAAGGCGTAGCGGGAAGGATTCCGACAATTGGGGAAATCATAACTCTAGACCTCCTTAATCTTTTCTCCAACCCGTAGTATCTTTAGTGTTAATTTACTATTTTAATTTGTTAGTTAATTAGTTAAACACAAGAATCTTAATATCTATAAGTTAGGAATTATTCAAGCTTGTAATCTTGGTGATAGTGAACAACTGTAGCTAAGCCTTAATTTTTTGTGGGATTCGACTCTGGACTTGAAAACCGTATTATATTTGCAATGACCGCTTAGTCCTTTTTATAAGGCATAGTTGGGCGTGATTAAATTTTGGCGCCGTTGCCGGGAACTAACGGTGTAGCTGCAGGTGTACATATTTCTAGGTTGCAAGTTTGAACTTTTATTTTTGTTTTCGTGTATTTGATTATTTATTTATTTTTTATTTTTTATTTTTTGATATGAGAGATATGGCATCTTGGAATTATGAGCGTTTTGATACTGGTAATTATACTTTTGATCCTCGTTATGCATATTGTGAAGGAAACCACCCAGGGCAAAACTATCAAAATATTCCCGAAAGCGAGTTATGTGCACCAACTCAATCTTATGTGTGGAATGTGTGTGATATATGTGTTGGTCAATATAGTCACTTTCATGGTTATGCTTATATTTCTTATCTTCCCCCAACACCTTACTTTGATGGTTCTTCTTTTTCTTGTGAAGTTAATATGAACAAAGAATCCAGGGATGATGACCTGAAAAAGATCGAGGATATGCTAAAGTGCCTTGTGGAACAATATGATGAGATACAGCCGCGGGTACAAAGGCAAGATGCAACTATTCACAATTTGGAGGCTAAAGTGAGTCAAGTGGTTGAAGCTTTTAATGCTCAGCAAGCCAATTTTGGAGATATGATCCAAGAAGAGCGTGAATTTGAGGTGCTAATTGAGGAGGTCAGAGTAGAACATCAACAACCTAGCCAACTACAATTTGAGGATGTCAATGTTGAAGAAGTGAGACTAGAGTCAGCCAAGGACATTGCGGATACAAATTTTGTTCACTCTAGTATTACTGATGTTGATGAAGTTGAAAATCCTGAAGTTCATGTGTTTGTGCGCATTGGGCCTCACTCCAAACATTTTTCCACATTGTGCTTAGATGACGATATGGAAATAGAGTCATCTAAGCCAATTGAGGAGTCAAGTAATGAGGAACAAGGTGCCTACATTCTGGAATTATTCTTGCCAGAAAGACAGGACTACATACCTCACCTAAAAGCCAAGAAGTGTAGAATAGTACAATGGTTGCTTGGGCCAATTATATTTGTTCCACCACCCCTGGATCATAACCGAACACTTGAAGACAAATTGGGGGGGTTCAATTTATAAGCTCGCGGCGGAGGCAAAAAGTGATCCGCGTCGTGCCGCGACGTTAAATCAAGCGCTTGTTGGGAGGCAACCCAACTTTTCCTTTTTTTTTTTTTTTAATTGTATTATTTTTTTAGTGTCGATTTTTGATTTTTTAGGAGCATGGAACGCAAAGACATTGGAAGGATGCAATAACAAACCAGATGATTGGACTAAGAATGAGGTACCCGTATGAAGGACCAGGCCTGAGAGAAGTCTGTGTACCCCATGAGCTGCTAGTGCTTCGACTTTTGGCCTACCAGGGAGTTTCTTTTACCCTCTTATTAGTTATGGTATGCATTGGGGACAATGCATAATTTTAAGTGTGGGGTGAGGAGATTGTCTGGGTTACTTTCCATGCTATTTTACTTGTGTTAGTTTAATTGAATAAATTTTTTTTTTACAAAAATAGAAAAGATTGGAATTTTCCCGACGATGGATCTATTAGAAAAATTTCTTGAGGATTTAAGTCGAAAGGAAAAAGACAAAAAGATTTTCTTTTGTTAGGTAGTGTAGCAATTTCTCCTTGGTTTTTCTTTGTGCCGCGGTTCTTTTCCAAGGATTTTGTTTGAACCAGGTGTAGTTAGTTTTAATTTTTTAGGAATAGGAGCCATTGTGTTGTGTTTTAATTGAAGCAATATCTCTTGACTTTGTTATGCCTTGAGAATAGTGAGTACTTTAGTTGTGACGCTTAGGCTCATTTTTGACTCTTGTATAAGTACCTTAAATTGTATGATTTTAAACTTGCTTAACTGCTTTAATTAGAGTGTATTGATGAATCCAATCCTGAGTGAGTTATGTGCCATGTGTGTGTAAGGTTTGGGTGTTATTTTGTGCATTGCATTTGATACCTATAACTTGCCCCTTGTGTTTGCAAAGCGAAATAATAGTTTTGTTCAGTCTTCGAAGTGATACATGCATTTCTTTGTTGAGACAAATATGTACATTTTACCCGCCTAATTATTATATATCGTAGTTAACCACTTTGAGTATGTAATCCTGTTCTTTGGCAACCACATTACAAGCCTTACCCATTTATTTGAACCCTCTAACCTCTCACGAGCACTTGAATTGTTATGAACTGTGTAAAAGTTAAAGCGTGAGGGTGATTGTTTTGGATTTTGAGTGGAACTCATGAAATAAGGAACGATGTATTTTTTTGAAAAAGCAAGAGCCACTTGAATTGAAAAAAGAAAAGAAAAGGAAAAATAGTTGCATTGCTTGTGAAAAAAAAACATTCCTTGATAAGTGGTGACTCTTGATGTAATTGTACTTAAAGAAGTATGGAGTAATATATATTGATGTGAAGGTGGAGTTTGGTATTATATAAGTATGAGTTTAAATGTTAAAGTATGTGTATTAAAGTGCTTAGGGAGGTGTAGTCACTCTTATATCTAAATGTATCCTACCCGTCCCGTAACCTACATTGCAACCAAATAAAGTCCTACTTGATCCTAGACTGAATGAGCTCGATTAGTAGAGTAGTACACTACGGGAAATCCTATGGTACATCTTTTGTGGCATATGAATGTTATTTCTGAGAGTGAGTGAATTCCTTCTATCTTGAGTTCCTAAGTGTTCTTAAATTTTATTGTGTGGAACTACTCTCTTTTCTTGTGTGAGGGCACTTGATTCATGAAGGAAATGTAATGTCAGTGACCTCTATGTTAGAGTAAGTGAGTGAGTTATGAATAATGCGTGGTACTTGTAAGTCAAATCTCGAGGTGAAGATGTTACGCTTTTGTGCGTAGTCTATTTTAAGTATTCTTGGGTGGTGAGTTAGGAGAATTATTTAAAAAGGTCGTGTCTATATAAAGTGTAGTTTGATTGCTCGAGGACGAGCAGTGATTTAAGTGTGGGGTGTTGATGATAGGCTATAATTGCGTATTTAGTCGCTTATTACACTCTAATTTACTGCACTATAATTGAGTGTGAGCTTTAATTGCTAGTGTTTTGCACTAATTGTGTGTTTTATGACTTGTAGGAATGATTTCGAGCTATATAGATGTTATGAAATGAATTCAAGTGATTTAGAGCTTTGAAGTATGAGTAAAAGCCCAAGGAATTAAGCCGGTATCATGTTCTGGGATCAACGGATGATAGTTAAGAACGAACGAAGAATCGAGTATGCATATTATGCAATGTCTAGTAAAATGGACATAAACTTTTGCTCCGAACTGCATTTGGGATATACAATATATGGTTGGAAAGATAACTCAAAGAGATACTACTTTCACGTTTTACGTTTTTCCAAATTCTAAATGCAATAGGGTGAAAAACACGGTCGAATCCGCAATCGCGGATCTGGACGCGGATTTGAGGCAGAATACTGGCTAAAGTCCGCACCCGACCGCGGTTGAGTCCTCGGCCACGTACGTCCAGGCCTGGAAATTTTTTCATTTTCGCGTAGGATAAGGTATAATTGTTTGGTCCCGACTCTACTTGGTATATATACATGGAAAAATAGTATTTTGAGGCCCCGTGACATACTTTGGACACAGATTCGACCTAAGGAGGCAGAGACACAATAGGAGAAAGGTGGGGAATTCTTCTACGAGTTTTTCCTTTCTCTTCCTATTTTTCATTGTTGGTTATGACTTTTAGTATTGTAGTTTTACATACTATTATGAATAGCTAATTTGTTATCTAGGGTTTTGATGGTACATTTTGTAGGATAAATTCTTGTTATGTTTTTATATAATTGAGCTGTTGGATTTCTCTACTTGTTCAACTACATTTATATTGTGGTTGGTTGAAGAGATCTCAATCGACTGTGCCTATTTAGTGTGTATTACTCGGGAGATATTGCATATTTAGGTAATTATTGAACAACATCACTCCTAACGTATATGAGGGATCAATACAGAGGGTTTAAATGTGGGATTAGGGATAACGAAACCTTGGTGCGATCCGAGTGAGCTGTACTTAAGGATAGCTAGCGTAATTTGGGAGAATATGTCTAGTATATTGTTTTAATTACTCGGGATGAGAATCAGAGTGCTCATGATCGATAGAGAATACTTAGGCAAAATTATAGAAGACGTATCGGGAAGGATTCCGACAATTGAGGAAATCATAACTCTAGACCTCCTTAATCTTTTCTCCAACCTGTAGTATATTTAGTGTTAATTTACTATTTTAATTTGTTAGTTAATTAGTTAAACACAAGAATCTTAATATATATAAGTTAGGAATTGTTCAAGCTTGTATTCTTGGTGATGGAGAACAACTGTAGCTAAGCCTTAGTTCTTTGTGGGATTCGACTCCGGACTTGTAAATCGGATTATATTTGCAACGACCGCTTAGTCCTTTTTATAAGACATAGTTGGGCATGATCAATATTCTAAATAAACAAAAGGTACATACAACAAAAATAGTAAATTAAACATAACCAAAGTAAAAGAAATAACAACAATAATAAAATTAATAATAATAATAATAATAATAATAATAATAATAATAATAATAATAATAATAATAATAATAATAATAATAATAATAATAATAATAATAATAATAATAATAATAATAATAATAATAATAATAATAATAATAATAATAATAATAATAATAATAATAATAATAATAATAATAATAATAATAATAATAATAATAATAATAATAATAATAATAATAATAATAATAATAATAATAATAATAATAATAATAATAATAATAATAATAATAATAATAATAATAATAATAATAATAATAATAATAATAATAATAATAATAATAATAATAATAATAATAATAATAATAATAATAATAATAATAATAATAATAATAATAATAATAATAATAATAATGAGAAAAGGGAGTAGATATGGTGTTCTAAACTAGAACCATACTCTCCCAGAAAGGAGAATTATCGCTAGCTCAGCTACCTACTAACATTCTACCCTAAAGTTAAAATAAGAAAAATAATTTTGGAAATGTAAACATACTATCCTTAAACAAAAATACAAGAAATTGAATGGAGATGACTATCAAAATATTAGTGGAAACCTTAGTTTATTTTTTAAATTTATAAGGAACACCGGACAAAAGCTAATCTGCATTTTTTACATTTCAATAAATTGAAAAGAAAGAACAACCAACGGTCACAACAAGACGTGCCCGCCCCAGCCCAACAGTAAATAGCAGTCCGGCGACCACCAGGTTTTCCGGAAACCACCAGGTTTTCTGGCGACCACCCCCACTCCACGCCGACGACCTCCACAACAGCTGGTAAGCCTCCCCCTCCACCTCTATGTCGCTCAAACCCCCCTTTTTATTTTTCTCTCTGCGCTACACCCCTGCGCTACCTCCCTCCCATACCCCCACCACTTCTGCCTCCCCCACTTCCGCTGGGCAGCAACATTAGCCTCCTATCCCCTCTCTCTTTCCTTCTCTTTTAATTCTTAGTGGATACTCTGCCCCTTTCCCCTTCCCCTTCGTCTCTTTTCTTTTTGCACTTCTTTGCCACGATCGGGGCTTCTCCAGTGGTAGTGTGGACAACCCCACCCCCTCCCCTTTTGTTTGGCGCCATGGTATTTGGCGGGTTTTTCAGGTTAGGGTCGGTGGATATTGGAAGCGAGCAGGACGTACGTGTGCAAACAGTGAAGAGCAGCCCGGACAAGTGTCAGCAAGAGGCGGGAGTTGGACGCGAATGTGCACAGGTGGCCGCAACATCGTCGTGAATACCCAGACAATTCCCAGGTTTTACTCGCGGGGGTTGGTACCTCCCGTTTTCTTGTTTCCCTTCATTGTGTTAGTTTAATTGTTTCCACCCTAGTTTGTATTTATCTTAATCACCGCATTAGCTGGCCTATAGCTGTTTTTTAGTGTGTGCTAGTGATTAGTGTGTGTTAGTAATTTCCCTCAGTCTGTTGTAGGTGTAGTGGCGGTTGTTAGGGATGGTCGAGTGAGGTCATGTCCTGGGGGAGGGGGGGGGAGCGGGGGTTGGGGCGGAAGGTGGGGCATGAAGTAGGAGGGGGGTCAGGAAGCAAGGGAGGTAAGGGGAACATGGGTGCCTGTAGGTTGAGATTTGGGTCATGGAATGTAGGTTCTTTGACGGGTAAGTCTATAGAGTTGGCGAAGATCCTCTGGAAGAGGAGAGTCAATATAGCGTGTGTCCAGGAGACTAGGTAGTTAGGGTCGAGGGCGAGGGCGAGGGATGTGGACGGTTTTAAGCTGTGGTACTCCGGAGTCCGGAAGGGTAAGAATGGTGTGGGTATCTTGGTGGATGGGGATCTTAGAGAGTCTGTGGTTGAGGTTAAATGGGTGAATGATAGATTGATGGACATTAAGTTGGTGGTTGGAAAGTGCACCATTAACGTCATCAGTGCTTACGCGCCGCACGCGGGCCTGGACGAGGAGGTTAAATGGCGCTTCTAGGAGGATTTAGATGAGATCGCTCGCCAGGTCCCGTCTGATGAGAGGCTATTCATAGGAGGGGATTTCAATGGTCATATCGGGGGGTCTGCTGGGGGCTATGGTGAGGTTCATGGAGGCTTTGGTATTGGGGAGAGGAACGGAGGAGGTACCTCGCTTTTGGACTTCACTAAGGCATTTGGGTTGGTGATTGCAAACTCTAGCTTCCCGAAGAGGGAGGAGCATTTGGTGACTTTCGAAACTCGGTGGCAAAGACTCATATTGACTACCTCTTTCTAAGGAAGTGTGATCGAGGGCTGCGTAAGGATTGCAAGGTTATTCCAGGTGAGATACTCGCGACGTAGCGTAGGCTCTTGGTGATGGATGTCGATATTTTGTTAAAGAGGAGGAAAAGGTCTGTCCGAGGACGGCCGAGAATCAGGTGGGGAGCCTTGACTAAGGATGAAGCTCAGGAGTTGTTCGTCTTCGGGAGCCTGGAGGAGTGGTGGGGACGCCAACTCTATGTGGTTGACGACTGCAAACTATATAAGGGAGGTTGCGAGAGAGGTGTTAGGAGTGTCGAGGGGCGCCTCTGGAGTGCGCAGAGGAGACTGGTGGTGGAATTAAGTGGTCCAAGGTAAAGTGGAAGCGAAGAAGGCGGTGTTCCTGCAGTTAGTAGGGAGAACGAGTGAGGAGGGGAGACAAGCCGGCGTGGTGAGATGGCAGCTAGGAAGGATGCTAAGTTGGCGGTCACGGAGGCTAAGACTGTGGCGTATGGTCGTATGTACGAGGAAATGGGGAAGAAAGGCGGGGAGAATAAGTTATTCTGGCTGGACAAGACGAGAGAGAGGAAGGCCCGGGATTTGGACCAAGTGAGATGCATTAAGGACGAAGATGGTAGAGTGTTGATGGAAAACGCCCAGATTAGGAGGAGATGGCATACTTACGTTCATAAACTTCTTAATGAAGAAGGGGATCAAGACATTGTGCTAGGTAACCTGGAACATTCCTAGAGTCACCGCGACTTTGGGTTCTGCAGGCGCATCAGGGTTGATGAGGTAGTGGGAGCTATGCGTAGGATGAGCAGGGGCAGAGCGACCGGGCGAGACGAAATCCCGGTTGAGTTTTGGAAGTGTGTGGGCAGAGTAGGCTTGGAGTGGCTGCCAAAGTTGTTTCATGTTATTTTTAAGACGAATAGGATGCCAGACGAGTGGAGGTGGAGTACAGTGGTTCCATTGTATAATAACAAAGGTGATATCCAGAGTTGTAACAACTATATGGGTATCAAATTACTGAGCCACACTATGAAATCTTGGTAGAGGGTGGTTGAAGCAAGGGTGAGGAGGTTAGTGTCTATATCTAACAACCAGTTTGGGTTCATGCCGGGCGGTTCTACTATGAAAGCTATTCACCTTATTAGGAGACTGGTGGAACAGTACATGGAGAGGAAGAAGGAACTGCACATGGTGTTTATTGATCTGGAGAAAGCGTATGACAAGGTTCCTAGAGAAGTTCTTTAGAGATGTATTGAGGTTAAAGGTGTGCCGTTTTACTACATTAGGCCGATTAAGGACATGTATGATGGAGCTAAGACTCGGGTTATGACAGTTGGAGGCGACTCTGAGCATTTCCCCGTTGTTATGGGATTGCACCAAGGTTCTGCGCTCAGCCCGTTCCTATTTTCCCTGGTGATGGACGCGTTGACCCATCATATTCAAGGGGAGGTGCCATGGTGTATGTTATTCGTTGATGGCATAGTTCTGATTGATGAGTCGCCAACCGGTGTTAACGAGAGGCTGGAGGTCTGGAAGCAGGCTCTTGAGTCTAAGGGTTTCAAGCTGAGCAGGAAAAAGACAGAGTACCTGGAGTGCAAGTTCAGCGCTGAGTCGAGGGAAATGGACGTGGATGTGAGGCTTGAAGCACAGGACATCCTGAGAAGAGGCAGTTTCAAGTAGCTTAGGTCGGTTATCCAAGGGGGAGGGGAGATCGACGAGGATGTCACACACCGATTGGCGTTGGGTGGGTGAATTGGAGGTAAGCATCTGGAGTCATGTGTGACAAGAAAGTGCCACCGATACTCAAAGGTAAGTTCTATAGAGTGGTGGTAAGACCGGCCATGACGTATGGGGCTGAGTGTTGTCCTGTTAAGAACTCACATATCCAGAAGATGAAAGTAGCAGAGATGAGGATGTTGAGGTGGATGTGCGGGCACACTAGGTTGGATAAGATTAGGAATGTT
Organism: Nicotiana undulata; assembly: GCA_005239495.1. Taxonomy (NCBI): domain Eukaryota; kingdom Viridiplantae; phylum Streptophyta; class Magnoliopsida; order Solanales; family Solanaceae; genus Nicotiana; species Nicotiana undulata. The sequence goes on along the minus strand of ML249410.1, from coordinate 4,053 downwards.
GTTATTCGGGAGAAGGTGGGTGTGGCTCCCATTGACGATAAGATGCGGGAAACGAGGCTTAGATGGTTTGGGCACGTTTTGAGGAGAAGCCCAGAGGTTACGGTAAGGAGGTGTGAGCGGATGGTCATGGAAGGCTTGAGAAAAGGTAGAGGGCAGCCTAAGAAGTATTGGGGAGAGGTGATCAGGCAGGACATGGCGAGGCTTCAGATTTTCGAGGACATGGCCTTTGATAGGAAGCTGTGGAGGTCGAGTATTAGGGTTGTAGGTTAGGAGGTAGTAGAGCTTTTCCTTAGTTCGTTCCTTTGTTAGGCTAGTTTGGTAGGGTTCTTGTCTATGAGATCTAGTGATGATGTTGTGTCTTAATACTCTTTAGTTGGTCATAGATCGA
>ML249409.1:0-39322 GCA_005239495.1 Nicotiana undulata | reverse complement strand
TGGGAGCTCGAGCGAGTCCGTCATATGATTTGGGATTGGTTGGTGTAATTTGTCGAGGGCTCGGGTGGGCCTAGGGGTCTCCCGGACCCCAAGTGGGGTCAAAAACCAGCAATTTCATAGCCGGTATGAATTTTCTGGTGTGATCGCCCCTACGGTCCATCAGCCGAAGGCGCGAGCTCGCACCAGCGGCCAATCAATCGCAGGCGCGGCTCCAGCCGCAGGAGCGACCTTCCTCTCGCTGGCGCGGCTCCGCAGGAGCGGACAAAAATCCGCAGGCGCGACCCCTTTCTCGCAGGTGCGAGTCCACACTTGCGACCTAAGGGTCGTAGGGGAGGAAACTGCTGGGCTGTCCTATAAAAGCCCCATTTCGTTATTTTTCTTCCCAAACTCAATTTTCCTCCATTATTGAGACCCCTAGGAGCTCCAGATCAGTTGTGGCGAGTCATTTACTCAGGTAAGTAATTCTTTGGCTTCCCGCATGTTTATAACTTCAATTCTTGAAGAATTCCACTTCCATAATCCATGAGAATTCATAATAAATGTTGGAAAAAATAGGGAGTTTTGAGAAAAATTGAATTTCTGATTTTTGGGCTATTATAGGATGATTAATTTAGTTAATCTTGATCCTTAGGCGACGTATAGCGCATTTCTTCAAGAATCGTAATTTTCCGGACGCCGAGGCTCGGAGTTGAATATTCCAAGTACGTCAAGAATGTGTTTTAAGGGAAATCTTTGATAAATCCTCCTCGATTCCTCCTAAATTGATATAATTATGTGTTTTTGGCTAGTTGCGAGCCATCGAAGGTAATTCGGAGGATTCGTGCGTCTTGTTGATTGGTCCGTTGACCGGAGGAGTACTTGTCCAGGTGAGTCTCCTTTCCAAACTTTGTAAGGGGGAAATGTCCCCTAGGCTCCTTGTTGCTAATTGTGATTGTTGAGGGGGCTGCGTACGTACCACGTGACGAGAGTCCGTACGTGGCATCTATACCGTATGTTGGGTAGCCGTAGGACCCACAAGCATGTTCTAGCTGTTTGTTTGATATTATCTGATGCTTTGTACAAGTTATTTGCCGGTATATGATGCAATGGAGCTATGATAACTTTGAATTAAATGTACATATTATCCAGATAAGAATTATGAATTTCATCAATCGATTAATTGTGTTACTTATGACGTAACTGATAAAGAGAACGGAGTAAATGAGATAAATCTTGATCCTGGGCTGTTGAGCAAAAGTGAAGGTTATTGTAAATCCTTCCTATAATTGAATTATTCCACCATGGTGATATTATGAGGAAAGGGGATAATGTGATATAAAATCCTAACTTTGACTATCAAGAGAGATGCGAATATCCGATCCCGTTGAGCGTTGATGAGTCGGTACCATGGTGTCTACATATACACATATATATGCATTCATGCATTCATGGCCCCCGAGTCACAGGTATGATTCGTGATCGGGGAGAACTTATATTTTCATTACTAGCCCCTGAGTCACAGGTTTGATTCGTGATCAGGGAGGAATTTCACTTATTTTCATCAGCCCCTAAGTCACAGGTTTGATTCGTGATCAGGAATAATTATACTACTATTTTTATCGGCCCCCGAGTCATAGGTATGATTCGTGATCGGGGAGGGTTTTACTTTGCATCATTGGCCCGAGTCACAGGTATGATTCGTGATGGGGAGAGTATATATATTTATGTCATTCGCCCCCGAGTCGCAGGTATGATTCGCGAGCGGGGAGAGATATTGGCCCACGAGTCGCATGAATGATTCGCGAGCGTGGAGATTTAGTTTATCGAGTCAGCGCACGAGTCGCAATTATGATTTGCGAGCGTGTGGAGCTTTATGACCGAGTCAGTCCTTATGACCCACCCTTATGACTTCGGCCGATAGTCTTGTCCGTGTCGGTTATATATATATATACATACATAAGCATTTGCATTGAGTTGGGATCGTGCGATGGTGAGTTGAGAAACGATACTGAGTACTGGAAAGTTAATAATTAAGATAACAAGATAAGACAATTACCGATAATGATAAAGAAAACAAGTGATACATATGATCAGCTTACAAAGAAAGGTTATGTTTGAGATTAGTTACCTGTTTGTTGATTACATGTCCATATACTTGATGTATTTTCTCACACGAGTTATTGCACGGCGTGTATCTTATTTTATTATGTACTGGACCTTAGTGAGTATATATTCTACCTCTCGTCACTACTCTTTACGAGTTTAGACGGGATACTCACTGGGTACATATTTGTTTATATGTACTCTTGCTGCACTTTCTTTTCTTTTCTGCACTTGATTGTGCAGGTTTTGAGGCTGGTCCGTCTGGTCGTCCGTGTGCTGATAGATATTGATCGCGGTTTCGCTCCATACGGTGAGCTGTCTTCTTGGCGTCATCGCACCTCTGGAGCCTTCTAGTTTCATTTTGCTCAGTCTTCTGTTCCAGACTGCGGCTTGTATTTTTGTATATATTTATTTTAGTTGCTGTATCTATGTAGCCGCCCGTTGACACTGTGACACTAGTCCTGACACACACTTGTTGTAGTTATGTTGGGTTTCGGGGTTGTATATATTTGGCCTAGCTGTGGTTCAGCTGGTATCTACGGCCCGACCTCATATCGCTGTTATATTCCGCATTTTATTTGTTATAAATTGTAAATAACTGAAATATCGAGTTCTGGGGTAGTATCTCCTAAGGGTTCATATGTCGGCTTGCCTAACCTCGCCGTTAGGTGCCATCACGACATGAACCAGGTTTTGGGTCGTGACACGAACGACATCTAAAGTGCTTGAATGTGGTTATTACTGGCCGTCAATATATCGTGATTCTAACCAAATTGTTAAGTCTTGTGACCAATGCCATAGACAGGGATCAATCTCCAAGACACACGAAATACCTATGAACTTTGTGATGGAGGTTGAAATTTTTGATGTGTGGGGCATTGACTTTATGGGGCTCTTTTCTTGTGGTATGAAGTACATTCTGGTAGCTGTGGACTACGTGTCCAAATGGGTTGAAGCTAGTGCCTTTCCAAACAATGAGGCAAGGAGTGTGACTGCGTTTTTAAAGAAAAACATATTCACGCGGTTTGGCACTCCTAGAGCCATTCTTAGTGATGGTGGGTCTCATTTTTGCAACAAGTATTTCACTGGGCTGCTAGAGAAATACGGTGTCAAGCACAAGATAGTTACCCCTTATCATCCCCAATCAAGTGGCCAGGTAGAAGTCTCCAACCAGGAGATAAAAAACATTCTAGAAAAAACAATCAACGCAAACAGGACTGGCTGGTCAAGGAAGCTAGATGACGCATTGTGGGCATACCGCACGGCATACAAGACCCCCATTGGTCTTCTCCCTACCGGTTAGTCTTCTGTAAATCTTGCCATTTACCTGTGGAGCTAGAGCATAAAGCCATGTGGGCTCTGAAGAAGTTGAATTTGGACTGGACTGAAGCTGCAAACCTGAGGCTAACTCAACTCAACGAAATGGAGGAATTCCGTTTCCACGCTTATGAAAGTGCAACCATGTATAAGGAAAGAATGAAATTTGTCCATGACAAAAAGATTTTGAAAAGGGAGTTCCAGTCCAGGGACTTAGTGTTGCTCTTCAACTCAAGACTCAAATTGTTTCCGGGAAATCTCAAATCAAAATGGTCCGGTCCATTCAAAGTTGTAAATGTGTCCCAATTTGGCGCCGTGGAATTAGCATCTGAGGATGGGCTCCGCACTTTCAAAGTAAATGGCCAGCGCATCAAGCATTATTTGGGAGCTGATGGAGAAAGACATGTGGTGGAGTAATTGTCTCTTAAAGACGGTCCTTGCCCGACAAATGAATGAATTCAAAAGAATGCCAACTTCGTCGTGCCGCGATGTTAAATCAAGCGCTTCATGGGAGGCAACCCATGTGTGGTAACACCCTTTTGTCTTTTAAATTTTAGTTTTTGATTAAATAGGTTCATTTGAGCAATTTAAAGTGTGTGTTATAGTGCATGTGGTTCAAACGACCACACAATAGGGTAGAATTGCGAGTGAAAGAGAAGCAAAGAAAAAATGACCAGTCTGCGCCACATATGCGATCGCATTTTAACTATGCGGTTCGTATTGTTGTCGCAGACATGGGGGGGAGTTAGTTTGGCAAATTGGGGCGGCTAGAATGCGGTGAGAAGGTGCACTATGCGAACCGCATTACTGTTCTGTGATCGCATAGTGCATCACATATTTATCCTTGGTAACCCTATGCAATGATCTACCGCATAACAAGTATGCGGTCGCATATCAGGTTATGCGGCCACATTTCCATCGCATATTGCCCAGGTAAGTCTCCTACCCTTTTCTCATATCTAATCACCTACACTCCCACTCACCGCACATTCTCACTAACACAAAACAAAACAAAACTAAAAAAAAAGAAGAGAAAGAAGCACAAAGGAAAACGACTACTTGATTTCAAAGAGCCTTAGGAAAGACGTCTTTGTTGGATTTATATTTCAATTGTTGATTCATATTTCATCATCCTCTGGTATGTCTACCTCTTCTACTCTCGATTTCTCGTAATTTCTTTTAGGTTAGGTTAAATTTCAGGGTGATTGGTTCTTTTGATTGTTATGGTCTGATCCCATTCGTCCCAATGTATATCTGCTTGTAGTGGGGGGGGGGGGCATGTCCTAAGAAACCTGTTAAACATTGCTTGTGGGTCATGAAATTAGGGTAGCCATCATTAAGGTTCGTGAAGCTCTGAGAACGACAACTTTTGCGGTCCGCATAATCATTGTGCGGTCCGCATTCGCGTCGCATTCCAAACCCTAGACCACTTGAGGAAGATGGTAAAATGTGGCAATTATGCGATGGCATAGTTGATATGCGAACCGCAGGGTCATCGCAAACCTCAACAGTTGGATGCCTACTTTTGCTTAACGTTTGCAGCAGGTCTGCGATCGCAAACCCACCTTTGCGGTAGGTTGTGCGATCGCATAGTGTAATGATATTTTTTGTGCATTGATTATGCGATGACTATGCGAACCGCAAAATGGATATGCGATCGCATATGTCATCACATTATTCACTCTTTTAAGCATATGAAAACTTTGCGACAGGTTTGCGGTCCGCATAGTGGTTATGCGATCGCATAACCTGTCGCATAGTGGAGTTTCTCAGTTAAATCTTTCCTACTGTCTGCTACACCACTCACCCGTTGTTTATTTGCAGATATGCCTCGCCAAAAACATATATCTTCATCCAATAAAATGGCTTCCTCTAGCCGTCAAGCACCACTGACAAAACGTTCACGACAAGCACCACCCAAATTTGTTGATGAAAGTCACTCCCAGTCTGATGAGGAAGAGACTTTGCCAGCTGTTAATATATAGGCTGAGGCAAGGCGGAAGCAAGGAGATGATTCCAGCTTAGGTTCCCTCTCTCTGATTCTAGGGCTCTGTATAGAGAGGGGCTCTCCAAACGGAAAATCCTAGCAGAGAAGCGATTAAGTCTGAACGGCCTTCAGGAATAGTACCCTCACATTTTAGCGAACATCAAAGCTAGAAAGTGGGAGTGCTTCACTTAGCTGCCTGAGGAATTTAATGAAACAGTGGTGCGGGAGTTCTATGCATCCTATGCGGCCTTCAGAACAACTCACCACAAGCGCAACAAAATATTCTGCGACACTGTCCTTGTTCGGGGAAATGAGGTATACTGTGATAGGGCGACAATTCATAATCATTATTTCTCAACCACATGCCCTAGTATAACGGAGTATGAGGCCAAGTTGGCCAATAGAGATGGTGAGCGAGCTTGAGTTGCATCAGTGATTGCCAAGGGTACCCCAACCTAGATTGACCCTAAGAGGATCTTACACAAGAGGGTCTATTCTGGATCAGTTTTGTCACTTCCCGCTTGATCCCAACCTAGAATGAAACATACATAAGCATTGAGAAAGCTATTCTCATTGCTAGCATTATGACCGGGATCACAATCGATGTGGGTGACATCATTTCCAAAGAGATAGGGGTCCAGGCGTGGCAGAAAACCACATCATTTCCTTTCACATGCTTGACACAGCCCGCTGTAAGGCTGCGGATGTTCCTACAATGCCACATTATGGAAAGATGGGAAAAACTCAGAAGGATATCGACATCACACGCATTAGTGATGCGATGACAGAGGTAGCTGCTGTTCCTCCGGAGATTCAGATCCAGATTCCCACCGAGACCAAAATCTCCGACTCCCAAACTCCTATTGCACCTTAGACCGCAGAGGCATCCACTGCTGCTATACAACTTACCCCCCAAGCCAGTGCTCAGCCACCTGCTTTACTGCTAGTCCTTTCGAGGCTTGGTCTCCTAGCCCATCACACCAATGCTAAGGTAGACAAGCTTCTAAAGGACCTCCCTATACTTATCAGGCAGGCCCTGACCTCCATTCAGTCATCAGTGACGACCCTACAGCAGCAACACATATCTTACGAGGGTGTCCGGAAGGGGCTTAAGGCTAGGATTGAGAAGATAGAGCGTGGTGAGGTTGGAGACCTACCAAAGCTCCGTGCTGATATGAACACTCTGAAGATTGAGCTCCAGAAGCTACAGAATCTGGAGTTTGATTTATCTTCCTTCCTGCCCAAGGAAGGAGAGCAGGGAGTGGGCGGATCTGAGACTGGGCTAGGTCTTGATTTCTCCACAGTGATGACAGCCCAGGCAACCCAGACTGTTGGAGCCTCCCAGCCCCCACTTTCCTCTGAGCCAGTTGACATACCATCCGGGGAGGAGTTCAGACATTTAGTAGAGTCCGAGGGTGAGGAGTCATATGGGGAGGAAACTGATGAGGAGGACTTTTCTACTGATGATGAAGGCCCTCAGGAGAAGGGCAAGCAGGTTGCCGTCACCACAGCTGCGGAGGAAGAAGAGGAAGCTCAGGTACTGTTGGCGATACAACGATCACTAGTTGACACCGCTACTCGGGCCACAGCATCAGACATTCCGCCATCAGCAAGCGAGGCCAGCAGCTCTCGAACTCCACTTTCAGTTGCAGGACATGAGGATACTCCACCTATAGCAGCAGTCACCTCTCTAGCCGAGTCTTCAGCAGCTCTTCTACCACCAGGGGCTGTCATACCTCCAGCTAGGACTTCAGCAGCCCCAGTTCCACTAGCGGTAGTTGACCCCTCTGACACCCAGCAGGCTACTGACTCCCATAGCGCTTAGTGCGCCCCAGGGAGCCCCTAACTCTGTTTTACAATTCTTATGCATTGAGGACAATGCATGCTCTTTAGTTGGGAGTGGAAGGGTAGCCATGTATGAAGTATCTTTTGTGTGATCCTCAAACTATTGTACTTATTTTCTTTTTGTGTTATATGTGATTTTCAAGTTATCGATAAACTCTTATACATACTTATGTTGTTGACCGTTAACTTGTGTTGTCTTTGTGCATATTCAATCTGTGTGTTGTATATAAAAAAAACAAAAACAAGTAGATAGTAGTACGCATGTCTTCAGTAGTAATTAGCAATGAATTCCCCTTGGTTTTTCTTTGCCAGGTTCTTTTCCAAGGGTGTAATAGTAGAAGCATAGCAGTAGGATGAAACATATTGACCGGTGTGGTGTAAGTGTCTAGTCGCAAGAACGTGTATCTGTAAATAGCCTATACCCTTCCGTTATAGAAAAAAACAAAACAAAAGTTATCTTATGTTGTAAGGGCAATCAACTGTGTGCACTTGAGGCTCACTTTTTGACTCTATGCTTACTTAGAATTATACATGTAGATATGAGGAAAGTTTCGAGTTGCCAAGTGTTGACTCGAGAGCTAAAACTATGTTGATCAGAACAGTCGTGTGCCGTGTGTGTTAGCTTTTGTATAAATAATTCTTGTGTTTACTTCTGTTATCTAGAACTTGCCCGGTTGGTTTTTCGATGCTAATGATAAGTACATTTAGTTGGAGAAATGACCTTAGGCATTCTTTGTGATATTGGAAAACCCAGTGAGCCTTTCAAGCTACCTAATTTATTCATGATTATCACTAGTTACCCATTTGAGCCTTTAACCGTTTTTGTTGGACACCTCATTACAAACCTTTCCCGTTTTTGTAAAATAATTCCCTCTTTTGAACCCGTCCCTCCTTGAACATTGAGAATGAGGCTAAAAGACTAAGTTGGGGGTGGGGTGTCAAAGTGGAAGTTGATAAGGTTATGAGATTATTCAAGCTCCAAAAGAAAAACAAAAAAAAAAGATAAAAGAAAAGAAAAGAAATATCTGTTAATATATACATATGGAGCTCTGAAGAAAAAAGAAGAAGAAGAAACTAGAGGGGTATGTCAGGTGGTTCAAAGTTGGTAACTAAGAGACAATAAGGGCTATGTGGTTTGAAAACAGACAAAGGGCATTGAAAGAGAAAAGTGCGAGTAGTGTTCAAGGAGGGTGTAGTCACTTGTACCCAAATGATTATCCAACCCTTCCCTAAGCCTACATTACAAGCTTAAAAAGTCCTTATGGAATCTCCAACCGAATGTTCTTAAATAGGCAACGAATCAAAATAAGGGCAAGCGTATGGTATGATGTGTTGTAACACTTGAAACTCTTTGAGAGAGTGAGTGTCTTTGTAAATATGTCCCTTTTGCTGTCATTGGAAATATTGAGAGTTGGGACCTTCTTTCTGGTGTGGGCACATGAACTGTGAAGTCTGACAGAAGTTGAGTTCTTGAAGTCGGATGCTAGTGCACTCAGCTGAGAGTAACATTTTGTCAAATTGGTCGAGGTTCAAAGTTCACAAGTTGATTAGTTTCCTTGTACATAACAATGATTTTTCACAAAGGGTAAATAAACGAAAATGCATGCTTGTGGCACTAGCAACTAACACCATCCTTGGTCATTATTGTTTCCGATCTTGTAGTTGGAGTCTAGGTTAGGATAGAGTCGTTTTAGTTGCTTGAGGACAAACAAGAGTTTAAGTTGGGGGTGTTGATGTGCCAGAGAATTTCGGCACATTTAATACCAAATTGCTTAGATTTTAGCTTGTTTTTAAGTGCATTTATCTGTTATACTTAAGGAATTTTGATGTCTTGCAGTGCATGAGGTTTGAAACTCAAGAGCATGTAAAAGAGATCAAAAAAGCTGAAAAGGATAAGAAAAAGACAAGATGCGATCGCTTAATCAAGAAGGGGGGACCGCATATCTGCTATGCGGACCGCATAATGCGCAGGTGGACTGCATAGTTCAACAGATTGTTTGGCAAAAAATCAAGTGCAAAAATGCGGTCCATTATGCGATCGCATAACTAGTTGGCGAGCCGCATAATGGACCGCAAACCTCCAACGCCAAAAGCTGAGCTCAGAAATGCGATGCAATTGTGCGGTCGCATATAAACAATGCGGACCGCACAACATGAATGCGGCGACGCACCTGGAAACTAGGGTTTGTATCTGCGATGGCTCTGTGAAGAATGCGAACCGCATTCCTGTTATGCGACAGGAATGCGGTCGCACAGTTGACCTGGAAGGGCAATTTTGTCCCTTTTTCACCCCGAGTTTTAGCCCACTATAAAGAGATTTATTGGGGTTTTGTGGGGCATTCTTGTCTGGTTTTTGAGCTACAATACACTCATTGAATATTCCTCTCTTTTGGAAGCTTTAGAAATGATTCTTGTATTTTGTAAGCTTTATGACATTTATTACTTTTATTTTCTTGTCTTTAAGCATGAGTAGCTAGCTTTAAATACTAAGGTTGTGGACCCTAAATGAGTGTTATGTTATTGGGTATTTAACATTGAATATATATATAATGATTGGTTGATATTTATTCACTTCTCATTCTTCATTTATTGTTGGTGGTTGCAAACATTAACAAGTGCCATTAAATTCTTTCTTTACTTGGAAAAGTGAGTTAGGATTGGTAGGAGTAAATATCAAAGACTCAAGGCTTTAAACCTTGTTTAATAGAATTACTTAGGAATAAGTGGATTTTATTTGGCATTAGTTGATTATTCTACATTGTAACTCTTTTATATTTGGGAAAATCATAAAGAGGAAATACTACCAAACTATTGGAAAATATTGGTAGTCACTTAGAAATCATTAGCATATCTAAGGGGCCTTCCATTAGAAATATATCATATTAATACCTATTAGCATTACATTTCATTGAAGGGGACACAATATTGGTTTAGTTAATCACTTTAATTACAACTTTAATTAATCATATTTTCACTATTTCAATTAAACTTATCATACAATCAATTCCCATATTCTTGATACACTAACGGGATAGAGATACGATTTGAGTAAGAATCACACTACCCAAGTAAACTTTTCACACCTATTCCCTGTGGGATTCGACCCCAACCTTGTTGGGTTACTATATTTGACATCAATCGCTTTACACTATTTTAAGGTATAATTTGAGCGTATCAGCGCACCATTTGTAAGCAAGAATAGAATAGAGTTTACGAATTTTGATGACAGTAACTAGCACGATAAGGAATTCCAAAGAATATGATTATTCTTAACAGTTACATAGCCTCTCGAAGATAGATACGGACGTACTCCACACCGATCCGCGAGACTCTAATAAACCAGCTTATGTCTTCTATGAACCTAGAAGCTCTGATACCAACTTGTCACGACCCAAATTTCCCTCTGAACGGTCTCGTGACGGCACCTAGTCCCTATGACTAGGTAAGCCTAACACATGCAGAAAATAAAGCAATATAACAAAAGAAATAGAAAAAGAAGAAGAAAATATATAACTCAGCCGCTCGGCAGTTACAACCTTCACTTCCCAAAACCCGGAACGTCACAAAAATCACAAGCTCCGTACTAATATCGCTCTATACAATGGATAAATGAAAAATGTATGTAAGTCTTCTATGCCTATACGGAGTAGAAGGGGACTCGTGGGATTCTGCGGACGCGGCATAATTACCTCGCGGTCTCCTGGCAGCTGCTAAAGTACTCCTAACCAAAATGCTATGTACTGGTACCTGGATCTACACATGGAAAATATGTGCAGGAAAGGACATGAGTACTCCACAATTGGTACTCAGTAAGTGCCAAGCCTAACCCCAATCAGGTAGTGACGAGGTCATGTTAAGGCTCTACTGGATGTTTATAGTAAAAATAGTTGAATTCTAAACAGATATAGATAATAAGCTAAGGCAAAACAGTAAAAACGGTAGGATAAAAGAAATAGGCGAAAAGCTCAGCACAACATATATCTCAATAGAAAATATGCAATGCAGTACAGGGGAAAAGCTCCCAGAATCTCGCCCGTTTTCCCAATTTAAATATGCTATGCAGTATAGGGGGAAAGCTCCCAGAATCTAGTCCGTAGTCCCAATTTAAATATGCTATGCAGTATAGGGGGAAAGCTCCCGGAATCTAGTCCGTAGTCCCAATTTAAATCTGCGATGCAATCAATACCGGATACAGTGTATTTTAACAGTTCAGAAGGAAATCACAAGCAAATATGGATAAAACTACCTAAACATGGTACAAATAGTAGAAAATAGTAGTACCTCGACTGCGCTACTCAACCCAAAATCACGCTCTTTCCACGAGTATCCGGCTCCGGGTGGCCCAAATCTAATCAATTCGATTGAATAATATAAATAACACTTTAAGGAATCAAAATAGCTAATTAATTCGAAGCTAATACACGAAATAAGGAAATTCGCCCAAAAAGTCCCCCGGGCCCACGTCTCGGAATCGGGTAAAAATTATATATTCCGAACATTCATTGACTCATGAGTGTAAACATATAAGAAGCTCTCAAATCGGATGTCAAAAACCCAATCAAAACCTAATAATTCGGCCTATGAAGTTTATCCAATTTTCCCAAATTTTCCACTAAAATTCAAAATTTAAGGACTAGATTTAAGTTAGGAATCACGGAAATTGGTCTAAGTTGGGTAGAGAAACTTACCCAAGTTACCTAGGTTCAAAAGGATTCAAACATAGCCCCTCCCGAGCTCTCAAATTCGAAAAATGTGAAAATAGGCTTAAACTCTCGAATTGGGGTTTTAATGAATATGCCCAGGCATTGTTCCATGTGATCGCAGACATACTGTCACGATCGCGAAGTGCATTCCACCACGCGCCCAAAATCCTTCAATGCGAACACAATGAAAGGACTACGATCGCTGACCTTCTCTCCTCAAAGCTACGCGATCGCGGTTGGCTTCACGCGACCGCGTAGAGTAAATATTTCATCTCCCACAGGCCTAGGGTGCTCTATGCGATCGCGATTCCAGGTATGCGATCGCGGAGACCAAGTGTCCCAACCACTGCGATCGCGAAGGGGCTTGTGCGATCATGAAGCAAAATTTCTTCCGGCCTCAACTTAATACTACGTGATCGTGGACTTGCTCACGCGATCGCAATGAACAAAAACCTGTTGCTGTAAAACTAGAAAAACCAGCAATGTGTTTAAGGCCAAAAGTGCCCGTTTGAGCACCCAAAACACACCCGAGGCCCCCGGAACCTCAACCAAACCTACCAACCAACCCTAATACTTCATTCAAACTTGGTCGATCCTTAAAAACACCTCTCATAACCTCAAAATCATGAATTATGCATAGATTCAAGCCTAAGAACATATGAAATTTCTAAAATCCACATTCGATGCCGAATCATGTTAAAACTCATCTGAATGACCTCAAATTTTGCACACAGGTCATAAATGACATTATGGACATGTTGCCACTTTTAGAATTCAGTTCCGAACCCGATATCAAAATTTCACCTATCGGCCGAAATCGCCGATATTCTAACTTTTGCCAATTCAAGCCTTAATCTACAACAGACCCCCGAAATCATCCAACGGAGCTAACAGAGTTGACGAAATTCCATTCTGGATCCGTCTTCACACACTTCTAACTACGACCCGATTTCTAAAGCTAAAATCCACATTTATGGACTATGTGTCCAAAATCACTCCGAATTTCACCACTCCACGCTCCGACAAGTTCTAATAGCATAAATAGACATGGGAGAAGCAGGTATCAGGGGATCGGGGAACTAACTCTCAAAACGACCGACCGGGTCGTTACACACTTAGTCTCTTAAATTGACTTAATAAATGAAAAAGTCAACCAGGAGGTTGAATTATAGGTAAACGAAATCAGAATGTATATTTTATGGCTCAGATAGCTTCATTAGGTGATTTGGAATTTAGGAGTGTGTTCGGAATGTGGTTTTGAGGTCCGGAGTAGAATTAAGCTTGAATTGGCGAAATTGAGTTTTTGGCAATTTTCGGTCGGCAGGAAAATTAGCTATCAGAGTCGGAATGGATTTCCAGAAGTTATAACAAGTTCGTAGTCTCATTTTGGATGTGTGCGCAAATTTTCAGGTCATTCGGATGAGGTTTGGTTAGTTTCTGCATCGTTGGTGATTTTTGGAAGTTTGAAGATCCTTAAGCTTAAATCGTGGGTTGATTTGATGTTTTGATGTTATTTGGGCATTCCTAGGGTTCGACTAAATTCGGGTGATCATTTCTGACTTGTTGGTATTTTTGGTTGAGGTCCCGAAGGCCTCGGGATGAGTTCGGATGGTTATCGGTATGGTTTTTGGCATTTTGGAACTGCTGGTGTGAGACCTTCTGGTGTTTCCGCACCTGCGGATAGGGGACCGCAGGTGCGAGTCCGCAAAAGCGGACGAGGTATCGTAGAAGCGAAAATTTCTAAGGGAGAGGAAGACCGCAGATGCGGAGGTTTGGCTGCACCTGCGGAGTCGCAGCTGCGGTAGGTGGGTCGCAGATGCGGAATTTGGCTAGGCAAGAGAAGGACCGCATATGCGGATGACGGGCCGCACCTGCGGAGCCGCATGTGCGAAAGATGAAACGCATGTGCGGAATTTGGAAGTTAAATGAAATCTCATAGGTGCGCACCTGGGAGTGCAGGTGCAAGTCTACAGGTTCGAGGATTAAGCCACATGTGCGATCATCGCTGGACAGAACATATAAATAGAACCCTTAGCGAATTTTGGTCATTCTTCCACCATTTTATATGGGTTTAAAGCTTTTTGAAGAGGAAATTCGAGGGTTCTTCGTGGAGTTAAGACTTTTGGACTTAAAACTCGTTTATATGTGATTATTTGACTGATTGGGGGTGAAAATCATGGAAATTAGTGACAAAATTGGGGGATTAGGGCTTGTAATTGGAGACCTTTAATTGGGGATTTGATGGGTCATTTGAGGTCCGATTTTGATGTTCTTGATATGTATAGACTCGTGGGAAGATGAGGAGTCTTGTGATGTGATTTTTATCGAATTCCGAGACGTGGGTCCGGGTGTCAGGTTTGGCCAATTTCGGGATTTTTGGTTAATTTTGATAAATTTCGAGTGGGCTTCGTTCTTCGGCATATATTAATCGTATAACTCTGATTTTTGGTAGATTTGGAGCAATCAGATGCCGAGTCTAGAGGCAAAGGCATTGAGGGCTATAATTTTAGCCGGTTTTGAGGTAAGTAACGTTTCCAAACTTGGTTCTGAGGGTTCGAAACCCCGAACAATATGATAAATGACTATAATTAAGGTGACGCACATGCCAAGTGTCAGGCGTGCGGGCGAGCACCGAGTGATTTGTGTCCTGGCTCATCCCATGGCACCGTCTAGTAGCTATTACAGATTGATATTCACACTTTTATTGATGTGGTTAATGTGAACATGCTATAATTCATGCTAAGTCAAAGGCTAGGGCTTCACGCCGAAGATGCTGAGACCCGAGTGGTCGTATAATACTGTCTCGTTATGTGTTTATTTGATTTCATATACTCAGTCCTGTCATAGCATATCATTTAATGCCTCAGTCTAGGTAATTGTTAATTTTATATATTTATCATTGTTTCGGTCTAACTCATGCATCTGTGAACTCATGTGAGTGAGACTGGAGAGTAATGACTGAGTGAGGCCGAGATCCTGTTATTGAGATAGTTACGAGATCGGACTGTACACCGCAACGATACTCTGATCATTCCTTTGTTGGCTTTATATAGCATTTGGGATAATAGGATCCCCTCCGGAGTCTTTACACCCCTAGTGAGCGCGTTGACATTGAGGGATGGATCTTCCATGGACATGGACTTTGTCCGAAGTTGATGATATGTGAGGAATGGATCGTCCCTGGACACGGATCTTTTTCGAGTGTTGTATTCCGGAGATGGATCTTCTCCGTGGGGCTGGATTGGCCTTTTCCTCAGTACTGAGTGACTACGGTCACCCGTGTTCATGTACATTCCGGGATGGA
Source organism: Nicotiana undulata (assembly GCA_005239495.1). Classification (NCBI taxonomy): domain Eukaryota; kingdom Viridiplantae; phylum Streptophyta; class Magnoliopsida; order Solanales; family Solanaceae; genus Nicotiana; species Nicotiana undulata. Next base: position 24,084 of record ML249409.1, on the reverse strand, counting down.
TCTTCCTTGGGCCTGAGATCCATATACATTACTGAGTGGACTTCTGTGTGAGGGTTGTGAGCACTGTGTGCATTTCCACACGGGTTTCATACATATTGGCATGTAGAGTATACTGGTCATACCTGGCATATTTTGTTTCATATCCTGATAAATTGTGAACATGTCTAATTTTTGTACGCTATTTATTGTAATTGCTGAGGTTTAGTCCGTAACTACCTCTTAGCCCATAGTTTGGGTATGTTACTTCTAAGTTGGTGTACTCACGTTACCCCCTGCACCTTGTGTGCAAATTCAGGTTCATTGAGGCCTGGTAGCAGTGGTTGATTGACTGACAGAGTTCCCTGGGGTCTTCGAGGTAGCAGCTGGTGATCACAGCCTCGATTTCTCCTTCTTTATCTTCCTATTGTATTTCGTAAAGCAGACATTATTATGCCAGCTTTAAATTTCGACATTGTATCTATAGTAGCTCGTGGCTTGGTGACACTACATCTGGGATTGGATTTTAAATTGTGTTTTAATGATGTTAGACTTTCCAATGGATTATTATCGATACTTTTGGTTCTGAATTTATAAATATTTCTGAAAATCAAACTTTGCTTCAACGAAATGTGTGGCTTGCCTGATTCCACGACAACCGCCATCACGACTAAGTGTTTGGGGTCGTGACATGATGACTTAATCATCTAAACTTATCATTAATACCCATATGAGGATTTAAAGATTTTTAGTGCATTTATCACAATTACATTTGTATTTTTAATACTAAAATTACACATTTTGCAACAATAGCCCATATATACTTATAATTACTTTATTTATGCAAAAAATAACTTTATATATTTTATAGTGTTAAATAATTGTCATTAATCATTTTTATGCACAAATAATATTTTTACTATTTTATCTATCATTTTTTACGAATTATTTATTAATTAAAAATGAGTATTTAACTAATAGCCCTAAATTTCTCCTATTTTTGGACCTAAGCTACCCAAACCAGCCCAAATAACCCCAGCCCAACACCTAAAATGCCTAACCCAATAACCCCAACCCAAAACCAATGACTCAATTACTCCAACCCGGTCGCGACCCGTATAACATGACCCACCCCACTCACATTTTTTAAATCTCTCAAGATCAACGACCCCCGTCTAATCCCCCTCTTTAATTAATCAAACCCCACCCAAACCCTAGCAATTCACCCAAATCCTCCGCCCTCATATGCTCTCGTCTCTCACCCTCTGAAGAACCCTAACCTTAGCCGTCAAACCCCAAATCCCCTCTCCTATCCTATTTACTTACCATATATGCATATTTTTGCTACTGGTTGATTCTCTATGGTTTTACTTAGTACTTGCCTAAACATGGAAAGTAATACTATTATGATTCTGTCCGATTGACTCTCATTTTTCTTGAATCTGGACGATATTCCGTCTACACACATTTATTCTACCGTGTGAGTCTGATTCTATCTATATTTTTGAATATTCTGACTTACCCTAAAACTAGGGTTTACAGATTTTCTTCAAATCGAACCAAAATTGGTTCGAGTCTTTGATTTTTGGTGTTTTCTTGTCTATGTTCGTCATGTTATGTGTGAGTTTGACTTTCCTTGTTTAGATTCTGCCAATTTCTTTTCACTTTCCTTAAGAGTTAGAATTTATTAGATCTTGTTTTCTTAATCATTTCGACTCATTGATTTTGGTGCTATTTGCGTCCCTATTTAGTTTGTATGAGAGTATTCGGTCAATAATTTTGTTTTCCTAAAATTAGGGTTTGCTTATTTCCTTTCCCCTAAATTCGATTTTATTTGGTTCTGCATGATGATACTGCCTTATTTGTGTTTGATTTACACTTTTCCTTATTTATTTGCTCGATCGCTGTCACTATATGAACCCCGCCCCTTTCCCCTTTAGGACATACCTAGAATCACCATAATCTCACTAAAAACTTAAGATTTGGCTCTGTGTTTTCTTTGCTATCTCGTTGTATCTCTGGTTCTTGGCCGGCTGAAAGCCAAGTCCAAAACATTCTGGGTTCTCGGCTATTGTGGTGTTATTCTTGCTTTTCTCGCCTAACTGGCGAGTTACTGTACCTTTGACATTTTATTCTTATGCATCTATGACTTGTGTCTATGATCTAGTGCGCTTAAGTTTATTTGTTTTGAGCATGATTCTATTGGTTTTACGTTTGTATGAGTCTCTTTAGTTCTCTAATTAATGATGTTAGTTCCGAGATTGTTCATGCTTGGTTTGTAATATTAATCCTTGTAAGTGTTTAGATTAATACTTAGGGGTGTTCATAAAACCCGAAAAACCGAACCAAACCAAAATTTGAACCAAACCGACCAAAACAATCGATACTTTTTAGGTTAGGTTTGGTTTTGGTTTTGAATTTAAAAAACTGATCAAATTTGGATTGGTTTTGGTTTTAATCAAAAAATAAAATAAAAACAGCCGAACCAAACGAACTATAGAAGTATCTATTTAAATTTATTATTACACACACACACACACACACACACACACACACACACACATATATATATGGTACATATTAGTCGTTTATATTTTTATCTAGTTTTTTTTCTATTATAATAATCTAGTTCTTTGCCTTTACATTCTAGTTTGGTTGGTAGTTTTCTTTTGTTAAGTAGAAGAATTTATTTCATGTTAAAAATAATCAATTTTTAATTGAGTACTTAAATTATTCATCACTATTTGATTCAATATCATCTATATATCTTGGTAAGTGATTGATTCTCAAAGAGCAATTGGTTTGATAGTATTACATTGAAAATGTAGTCTTTGGAATATGTGTTTGGTAGTGTATGTCTCATATTCAAGAAAAAACCGATAAATAACCGAAAAATCCACTAAAATCGATAAAAAACAGACTTAATTGGTTTGGTTTGGTTCAAATATTTGAAGAATCGACTTACTTGGTTTGGTTTCCTTTTACGAAAAAACCGATCCAAACCGAACCATGAATACCCCTATTAATACCTTCTATATTGCTTCTTGTATGCATATTTGTTAGTTCTACATGCCTTGAATCTTTTTTTTAAAAGTAATCTCTTATGTTAACACTAGAATACCTATAAGTTCACCTGTTCTGAATCTTTACAATGTTTGCCTTGATGTGTTCGAATAAGTGCTAAGGCTTTTCTGTCACTTATGTGCCCTAACAATGTGTCTTTTAGCATGTCTCTAGTTCATTTGGTTCCATACTCTTTCGAGTGAGTGCTTGACTCTAGGGTACTTATCAGATTTATGTTTTTCTACCATGTCTAATTATGTTTGTTTCCTGATATGAGTAAACATGGATTGTCCTTAATACTAGCATGTACACTTAGCATAATTAGACCTTTCAGGCTTTAACTTGTTAAGTATTATGCATTTGTGCATGCAGAACTTTGTAAATCTTGCCAACTTGTTTTCCTAGCTCTTTCAATGTAATTCTGCCTATGTCTCTAAGTATTGCTGACCTTTTTGATCAACTGCTCTGTGTTTTTTGAACACTGCTATGTTTGCTTCCTAAAATCAAGTATGTCTTTTAAAGTTCTGTCCCTTAGAAATTGCCTACTCTTTTATGTGTTGCCTATACTATCCTGAATCTTTATTCTTAGGCCATTTAGGTTCTGTCCTTGACCTCCCCAGTGTGAGCACTGCTCGGGGTCCATGTGAAACCCTTGTGAACTCTGACACATTGGGGTTTGGTTTCTAATCTCCCTTGAACTATTGCTGATCATTTTCTCTAGTGTGAGCACTGCCCTAGGTTCTTGAAGCCCTTGGGAACTCTGACACACTAGAGATTTGGGTTGTGTGTGCTATGGGTGAATGATTCACCTCTTGTTATTGTGTATCTATGAATATGAGCCTTGGAGATGTTATGGGTTGAAGGTTTGGGCTGTCCAGGTGTATTTGGGCTTGTTGTAGGCTCTCTATAGTTTTACTTATTCTGTAATTCATTCACTAACTTGGTCTGTAATAATTTTGTAATAACAATTATGTGGTATTTAGTAAAATTTGGAAAGGGTTCTTATTTTCATTCGCAAAGTTAGGTAGAAATCCTGCCTATAGTTTCTCTACTGTACTCTTGGTCCTGCCTATAAGTTCCATATCATGTTGTTGAAATCATATGTTAGAAATCCTACATATAGGTTCTATATTGTGTTTACATTCTATAAATCCTACCTATAGGACTAATGTTTCGATATGTTAGAAATCATGCTTTTAGGTGCATTAATTTATCCAGTAATTCTGTCTTAGCAATCATGCCCATATGATCAATACTTGGCTTAATTATGTTCTGGTCCAATGTGTGCAAATCCCTGCTTGTATACTGTTCTGATTGTAGAAATCATGTCTATAGGTTGTTAAAAAATTTTAATTGTAGAAATCTCGCCTATAGGGTTTAAAATCAGTTTAATTGTAGAAATCATGCCTATAGGGTTTAAAATCAGTTTTTATTATAGAAATCATGCCTGTAGGGTTAAAAAATAGTTTCAATTATCGTCCCACTCATCTCTTTAAAAATATTGCAATACTGTGGTAATTGTCAGCACTAGAAACTATGCCTATAGGATTCGATTAACTAATTATGAATATGCTTACAACTGTCAATCACTTAGACAACCTGCCTATAAGATTAAACAAATAATTCTGTATATATTCTTGTGACTTGCTATTATTTACTATCGAACGCCCAGATACTACGCTATACTATAATCAGTAGGCAAATATATGTAGGTTCTAATGCCCGCATTAAGAAACTGATTTCATGTATAACTGCCTGTTTGTTCATTCAACGCCACATAGATAGCCTGCCTATAGGACTCTGCAATCAATAAAACTTGCTAATCAAATTGCGTACATTTGCTGTTTATATGTGGAGGCTAATTTGAGCCCATGTTTGTCTTTACTTGAAAGTCCTAACTATTTTGTATGTCGCTTAGTATTTTACAATTTTGAGAAACTTAGGTCAATCTAGAACCATCCTAAATAGAGGTCACAATGCCTCCAGGACTATAGGTAAGGGACGGGTAGTACACGCATAGGACACGAGTTAGAATTAATTAGAGCGCTTTAGGTAAAAACTCAAAGATAGTAATCTGGTAGCAGGAGATGATACTCTGTGCCCGCTGAATAATATGAGTAACACACCCGTCTTGGGGGAGTTTCGAAGTATTATTTATGTTGCACGAGGTGATCCTATAGGCTAAAAAACATAAGACCCCCACCCCTATTAAATAATTCCTTCGCTTTCTTTAGACTAATTCACATAAGTTAAGTTCAGCCAGGACCCACCTTTGTGGACCTCGAGGGGTGCCTAACACCTTCGTCTCGAGGTAATTTGAGCCCTTACCCGATCTCTGGTGATGCAAACTGGTATAATCTGAGTTATTTGCAATAGGTTCCCTAACACACCTTAATCCGTTAGGCGAAGACTCTCCCAATAACCAATTCCTTTTCCCTTTATCTCAAAAAAGGAGTTGTCAAATGTCAAAACCCGATTTCACGCGAAAAATGGGGCGCGACAGCATGGCGACTCTGCTGGGATATCCTTAGGCTCTTACCGTAACAAACTTTTTTTGTGAATGTCTTTCTCAATAATTGTGTCTTTATTATTCTTCTAATACATGCACATCCCTTTCCCATTTTTCCTTTATATGAGATTACTTTCCATTCCTCGTTTAATTTGGTCGCAACATGCATTTCCTCCGCTATTATCTCAATTGTGCTCACTGAATTCCCTCTTTTATCATGTCGTTCCCATTTATCGCTATGGAAACTAACTCTTTTTCTTGTTTTTCTTTCTTTATTGTCTTTAAATACCGCATTTTATCATTTTCATCATGCAAATACTTGACAACGTGTTATTTTCCTTTTGCATAAATACATGCTCAACATCATATTCCACTCGTGCGTAATTAATATCAAAGCGACACTTGATGAGTGTCTGTGCTCTTCCTATATTACCCTTTTGAATTTGGAAATGCTTATTTGCGGTAAAACTAGTCTATCACCGGTGCAGTCGACGGTTCCGTGCCTTTCCCTCTCAAGTCGTCCACTTGAGGGTACCAGTCTAGACTTCTATAGAAACCTTACTCTGATAATTAATGTACATGCATAATGGTCAAACATAGTAGGGGTTAATATGTTGTCCGCATAATAACCTTCTAAGAAAACCCTGTCCAAAGCCCACCAGGATTTCCATAATCCCAACGGGCACAATCACGATATGTGCATTATTTGGAGAAAAAGAATGCTCATATGCTAATCGTTAATGTGTAAGTCGAATCCAGAGGGGGAAAGGGTCTAACTTTGTTTATTTTGTAGAAAATGAGGCACGAAGTCCCCAGTTCGACATGGTCCAAAATATACCACAGTTGTTGCTAGATTGGTGGGAAAATCTTTCGCCGAGCGACAAAAATCATGTGAAGAGGGTTCTCGGAAATCTACCCTCCTTATTAGACATCCAGCCAAATAACATGCTGATCGAGGCTGGTACCATGTTCTGGGATGGAGAAAGGGTCGTATTCCATTTTAGCAATATACAAATGACTCCTCTCTTGGGTGAAATAGGACGATTCGCTGGGTTACCCTTGGATAGTCCCAGTTTGTTGGTGTCGGAAAATCGCACTCCTAGGGGATTTCTGAAAATGATGGATTTGAGAAAGAATGATGATTTAGCATTCCTGAAGAAGTCCTATATACCTTTTGACTTCCTCTACGAACGATATGGACACAACAAATCCTATCGTATTTTTCATGATGAATTCTCCATCACTTACCTGGGTTGGACTCATCGTCGGGTTTTCGTATTGATCATCTGTTTTCTGGGTATGATACTATTCCCAGTCCAAGGAGACATGATTACCACTAGGTTGGGTATGGTAACCAAAGCTTTAATGGAAGGTATTAAGGGACAAACATATACTATTGTCCCGATGATCGTAGCGAAAATGTACCGAGCTCTGGATCGTTGCAAAAAGGGGTCAAACATTTGAGGGTTGTATCTTGCTGCTGTAGATTTGGTTGTTGGAGCATCTTCAAAGAGGCCGGTATCGCCAAGAATTTCAACGAATACCATGGAATGACCGCATACATTTCTACCATCCGAAAAGAATGACCTTCATCCCCGACAGGTTTGAACAACCAGAGAATGCTATAGATTGGGTACAATTTTTCAACAATCTAACCGAGGACATGGTTCATTGCATGTTCGAGTGGTTCCCTATTAGCGAATTCATCATCAGATACAGGGATGTTCCACATTTGGTGTTGATTGGGTTAAGGGGCATATGTCCCTATGTTCCTATCAAGTCATGAGACAAGCTGGTAGAAAACGAGTCATACCGCGAGTCTCCAAAATGAGTCATTACAGAGAAGATTTTCAAGATGATGCCATTCCATACAAATGTGAGGTCCAACACATGTGGCATTTGAAGATTATTGTGGAAAGGATCTCCATGGACCGCTCGTCGGGCCTGATAGGTGGTGGTATCACACCCTTCTCAAAGGAACCCATCAAGCCAGATCGATACCACACAGGTCATGTGTACTTGTACCCATCATGGTTGGATCATAGCATAGCAGGAATAATCGAGCCAGGGGTCGGTCGAGGAAAAAGGGTCATAGATGAAGCTGCTGAAGCAAAAGTGAAGTATAAGAGGTTACACAAAAGAGTCCTTGAGTCCAAGGCCAGGCATTTGGAACAACACAAGAAGGATATGGAGTCGATTAATGAGTAGAGGGAAATGGCCACGAAGTCGACAGAAAGGTTGGAAAATCTGGAGCATGGTCTAATGGAACTAGAGGGGAAGATGAGGAAAAAGTGTCATAGAGTGTCAGAATGCAGAGGGAAAAGAAGGAGGACACCTAGTAAGGGCGCATTTGCTGATGGACATGCGCGACCTGGGGAATCTGATTGATGGGTCCAGGAAGGCCAAGCCTGGAGAAGGTCCCTTTGGGACCAAGTAGATAAGGATTATTTGCTTTTATAGAGTCGTTTTGGAATTCGAATCTAATAATGAAAATGCCATTAGTGACTCATTTATTTATTGTCGTTTTTTAAAGGTTCGTCTTATTTACTACATTAATGAAATGAGCCAGTTATCGACATTAAAATTTTCCAAATCTACGTGCCGCTAGGCCTACCTCGGGCACAATGAGGTTCCCAAATTAGGACACACATTTATATTTCTGCAACACGTGTTTAAATACTGCAAATACCTTTTCAAAATCCTTACTGACTTGTTTACCTTTTGTTTTTCTTTATTTTTATTATTCCCATCCCCTAAGGTTGGTTCGCACATACTTGCATCATCAGCATACCATACCAGATCTAGAGGCCCTCCATCTCCTCCTCCTCCAAGTGATCCGAAAAGTAAGGGAAAAGCTAAGATAAATGATATGATTGGTGTCAGGAAAGAAAACGCTACACATGCAGATAATGTTGAGACTTCAGGCGGTCGGAGTTCTCCGACACAGAATTATTTGGTCATACGGTTGGAGCAGAAGATACTAGAATTGCAAGGGGAACTTGAGCAGGTCCGCAACTTGGCAAACCTCTCCCTCACCTTAAATGTCCCAGACATTAACCAACAAAATGCCCAAAACCCAGTACCTTCTCAAAACACACTAAATCAACGTCCGCAAAATCTTCCCGCACCCCATCAATACGCAACACCTCCCCAAAATCCTAACCCTCCACCAATACCAACTCCTCCTCAAAACTAACATCTTCCGACTCAGTACCCACAAACCACTACATACCATACTCCTCAGAATATCCCAAAACCTTCCCCATTCGCAAAATTCAACCAATGATCACCACTACAGTCAAACCCCTGGTATCCACCAAAACAATCCCATATACGTAGAAGCCCTACCTCACTCCACTCAACCGACCTCATACACACCAGAATCCGCCGAGAAGGACCTGCTCATCAAGAATACAGTGGAGGAGCACAAGAAGCTCACAAGACGAGTCCAGGGTGTTGAAGGGGGCAAAGGAATTGGAGGTTTGAATTATGAGGATCTATGTATTCAGCCAGACATAGAACTGCCGGAGGGTTACAAACCTCCTAAGTTCGAGATGTTTGACAGAACAGGTGACCCGAAGGTACATTTGAGGACATACTATGACAAACTCGTGGGAGTTGGGAAGGATGAAAGGATTTACATGAAGCTATTCATGAGGAGTCTCACTAGAGATGCCCTATCTCGATACATCAATCAAAATCCCAAGAAGTGGGTTAATTAGGTAAGCATGGCATCAGACTTCATGGACTGATTCAGGTTTAATACGGAGAATGCACCAGACGTCTTCTACATAAAGAACCTCAAGAAGAAATCGACAGAGACTTTCCGCGAGTATACTACTCGATGGAGGTCAGAGGCTGCAAAGGTAAAACCGGCAATGGAAGAAGAGCAGATAAACAAATTCTTCGTCAGGGCCAAGGATCCACAATACTATGAAAGGTTAATGGTCATTGAAAATCACAAATTCTCCGACATAATCAAACTCGGGGAAAGGATTGAAGAAGGGATCAAGAGCGGAATGATAACCAATTTTGAGGCGTTGGAGGCTACGAACAAAGAATTTACAATCAGGGGACATATCAAAGAAGAAAGAAATAAGGGCAGTGATGGTAGCCCAAGGTACAAAATCTCCACTCACATACCAAACACCTTCACCCACATATTAACCCTCACCTCCCAGATATCCTCAGCCCGCTACTGCCTATCACACTTATAACACCCAACCAACCTATTATCACTCACCACCAGCCCACCAAAACTATCCAAAGCCCAAACCCAACTTCTATCGCATGCCACCCAAACAATACACCTTATTGCTGGGCCTATCGACCAATTATATGAAAGACTGAAAACCGCTAGATATGTCACCCCTATTCCGGCTGTCGCCATGGAAAACTCTTCCTAATAGGTCAACCCTAACAAAACATGGGCATACCATTCCGGTATGAAGGGACATACCATCGATGAATGCCGCACTCTGAAGGATAAGATCCAAACATTGATTGATACCAAGGTCATACAGGCAAAGGAAGACGCACCCCAATGTCTGCAACAACCCTCTCCCGAACCATAAGGCTGAAGGAGTAAATATGATAGAAACTGATGAAGAATGGGATCCTGAAGGGTCAAGTGGGATTATTCGGGAAGGCGATGACCCTAAGAAACCTGCGGTCACACTGACTCCTACTGTGGTACAGATACATCTACTAGTCGAAGTTGAGGTAGCCACATCAACTCCGTTCGAAATCGAAGTGACAACACCTGCAACTGAACCTACTCCATTTGAAGTAGAAGTAACCACACCCTTCAGTGTGACGGTAGCATCCACACCACCCTTCCAACGCCGTACCTTGGGGTTATGTCGCCGAAGCTAGGATGAAGGGAAAGCAAAAATGGAAGAGTCTGGTGCTGCACAAGGGATGACCAGAACTAGAAGAATTTATACACCCGAGAATTTGGGAGGAACGAGTAAAGAAGCTGCTTCCAAGCAACCCATCATTGAAATCGGTCCATATGAACAGAACTCCCTCCCAGATATCCATCCTATCACTACTGCAAAATTTTGAGGCGCGTAGGAATGCTTTGATGAAGGTGTTGTATGAAGAGTATGTGCCTTAAAACATAACCAGTGGGGATGTGGCCAACATGGTGGGGCAAGTGCTGGAGAGCCATAAGATCACTTTTTACGATGATGAGTTTCCACCAGAGGGATTGAGCCACAACAGGGCACTGCACATCACAGCGCAATGCGAGGAAACATTTATTGCCAGGGTTCTGATAGACAGAGGGTCCAGCCTCAATATCTGTCCGCTGAAAACCCTGAAAAGGTTGGGCAAAGGTTTGCATAAAATACGAGCAGGGACTATAAATGTGAAGGCGTTCGATGGGTCACAAAAAGCCACAATTGGAGAAACCAATTTATGCTTGTTCATGGGTCCTACCTGGTTCGATGTTGAATTTCAGGTGCTAGATATATCCGCCTCCTACAATCTGCTGTTGGGACGACCTTGGATACATGCCGTCGGGGCTGTTTCATCTACTTTGCACCAGGATGTGAAATTTGAATGTATTCATCAGGAAGTAATCATTCATGGATATGGGAGCATTCCATTTATACCAACCAAACCGTTCCGGTCGTGGAGAACAGAAGGAAGTTGGGTGGAGAGACTTATCACCGCATCGAGTGCGTCAATGCGATTGAGAAAGACAAATGGTGGAGCAACAAAATAGAAAGCATACTAGAATGGTCGGGGTATGAACCCGGTAAAGGACTCGGGAAGAAACTCCAAGGCATTACCAAGCCAATATAGTTGAAGCGTCATCGGATATCCATATACCTAGAAAGAATATAACGACTAGTCGCCGCCATGCGTGGTCCCTATTTCCCTCTTGAGAAACCAGTGCCGCATTTGATCCACTTCTTTCATCAGGCCGATACAATATGGGGATCCGAAGAAGAGGAGGCTTTGGCTGGTCTAAGGAATCTGTTTTTTGAGGACGAAGACATGGACTGCAATGTGATAGCTGAGGAGGAGGAGGAAGAAGGCCTTATCATTAAGACAGTGGAGAGGGGAGAAGTTCTCAAAAATTGGACCTCCACACCATCCAGGGCCAGACGAGTCTCGGGATAGCATGGCTACTAGTGTTATTTGAAAAACAGTTCTTTTGAGCATTTTGCTTTAAAAACATCTTTCTTTCAGTATTTTGTTTTGGAAAACATTGTTTGAAGTCATTTAAACTCTACTTTGTTCAAAGTTTCAGCATTTATCAATAATTTGATGTTTTGTTGTCATTATCTTTCATATTTTTCCTCTATATCATTACTATTTCTTACCTTGATGAACCAACGACCGTGACATGTAATGAGACAACGCAACACAAGGATATTGATTCAGAAGAGATAGAAGAAGAAGATGTGATACCTGAGGAGATCGTTAGAGAAGTTGAGAACATTGAGAACAATACTAAGTCCAACCTAGAGGTGTCACGACCCAAATTCCTAATTCAGGTCGTGATGGCGCCCAACACCATAGTCGGGAAAGCCAACCTTAACTTACTAGAGATTTTCACTTAATTTGCAAAACATTTCTGGCACTTACCAAATTCAACTTTAAGACATCAAGTAGAAACAGATAAATTAACTGATTTTAAACAAATGTAGCCATAAAATATCATAAAACTACATATACAACCCAAAAAATGTCTACTACGTATGTGCCACGAACTAGTATCACGAGTCTACAAGCATACTAGTAGAATATACAAAAGATGAAATAATTTGTCCTACTGTCTGAAAAAAGTAGACAAGAATAAACAAAAGAGAACTCCATAGTGCTGCTGAGAATCGCCAAGGGAAGCAGCTCACCGTGAAGTCAAGTCCAGATAAAATCTCAGGGTCGAGCTCCGGCCTGATAACCAGATGCACCCGCCTCAGAAACTGTGCAATTAAGTACATAAGCGTAGCATGAGTACATAAACATATATGTACCCAGTGAGTATCCAGTCTAATCTCGAAGAAGTAGTGACGATAGGTCGACTTGACACTCACTAGGGCCCAACAATATAATTACAAAGGATGGAATAAAGGTAACATGTATATGAGGATAGTAAAACAGTAAATGTCGAATGTAACTGCAATTCAAGTTAAAGGATGAAATTTAATAAAAAATTACCAAATTTGTTTTCCCCCAGATATCCCTCAACTCAATATTCATGAAATCATCAAGCAAATTAGCATACGCATAACGAAATAAGGACCACCGGCCTGAGCCGTCATAATAAGAATATCTTTGAACGACACGAACCATATATGCATCTATCAACCTACTGTGGCGTACGGCCCGCTCCCATGAGAATAGGAAAAAACACACCCCGCTCGAGGAATATAAATTGCGAAGCGGTCACATGCACACACAACATCCTTCCTTAATTCTTTTAAATGACAATTTTCTTTAAACCACCCAAATTCCATGATTTTCTTGAAATAAAGTTGCATACAATGAAGTCATAAGGCATATAATTAAATTTGAGGAAATTCACAAGGCATGGTGTGATCCTAATTACCCGCACATAACAATAATAGTCACTACGCACGGACTCTCGTCACCTCGTACGTACGTAGTCCCCACAAACATTAACACGTAACCATTTAGCTCACCAATGGGGGGAAAATTCCCTCTTACAAGGTTAGAAGGGAGACTCACCTCATGTCGAGCCTACTTCCCAGGTCAAGAATGCGCCCGAAACTCCAAACTCGTCTCCCAAGGACTCGAAACTAGTCAAATGTTGCATAAATAAATTAATTTATACTCAAAAGTATGAAATTCCCCTATTTAATCAACTTTTGAAATTCCCAAAATACACCCCGAGCCCTCATGCTCAGATTCCAAATTTTTTTGAAGGAAACACTCACCCATAGTCTAAGGATCAACATTATGAAATTTTTGTATGTTTTCATAACCAATTTCTTGGTAATTCTCTCATGTTCATAAAAACCTACATTTTTGCTCTAACCCATGATTTCTTACTAATTAATGGGTTAATCTACTTAAGAATTCAAGTATTAAACTAAATTTAGTGTAGGAATCACTTACCTTACAGTAGCTAGGTCGATTATCCCCTTTGAGATGCTCTAAAATCGCCCAAGGAAGAAGAAGAATGGTAAAATTTAGACTCCCATTTTTAAAAGTTCTGCCCAGCTGCCCCCTTCATCGCGAACGCGACAGGGGCTCCACGTTCGCGAAGACCAAAGGCCCAGGCTCCTGAATCCCTTCTATGCGAATGCGTAACGGGGCCCGCGATTGCGAAGGCCAGCCGAGCTAGACCTACGTGAACGCGGTGGGGTTTTTGCAGACGCCAAGAACAACTGGCATGGGCCAGCCGCTTACACATCGCGAATGCGGGAACCAGGATGCGAACGCGATAGTCAGAGGCCCAACCCATCGCGAACGCAAGGCAAACATCGCGAACGCGTAGAGAATTACCTACCCCAGCCCAACTTCTTCTTCGCGAACACGGCCGCCCACCCGCGAACGCAAAGAAGGAAACCAGACCTGGAAATTTTTGGTTTTGAGCATTTAGCTCCGAGGGGTTCGAAACTCACCCGAGCCCCCCGGGACCCCATCCAAAAGCACTAGCAAGTCTATATTCATGATACGAACTCGCTCGAATTTCCAGAACGTGAAAAATAACAACGAAACTAAGAATCCGACCCAAAAACCAAATTGGATCAAACTTTGAACTTCAAGTTCTAGAATTCGCTTTCAAATTGCTGAACCTACCTATACTACTCGGAATGAAACCAAATTTTGCAAGCAAGTCATAAATGACATAACAGAACTATTCCCTGTCTTGGAATTCCGTTCGGACCTCGATAATACAAAAACACGTTCTAAATCTCAATTCTTGAACTTAAGGAATCATATTTTGCTATTTGGCGCCGAAGCGCTCCCGAGTCTTCCAAAACCTGTTCCGAACACACGCCCAATTCCGAAATCATCATACAAAGCTACTGGAACCGTCGAAACTCTATTCCGAGGTCGTTTACTCAAAACGTTGACCGAAGTCAAACTTGGCCTTGAAAGCCAACATTAAGGAACCAAGTGTTCCTATACCACTCTAAACTCTTCCAAATCTCGAACCACCCGTCCCCACAAGTCATAAATCATTAAAAGCAACTACGGGAAGTCTCATTTAGGGGAACAGAGTACTAGAACGTAAAAGATCGGTCGAGTCGTTACATTCTCCACCTTTTAAACAAACGTTTGTCCTCGAACGGGTCTAAAATCATACCTTGAGTGCTGAATAAGTGTGAATATCTGCTCCGCATGTCCTCCTCGGTCTCCCAAGTCACCTCCTCGACTGGTTGGCCCCTCCACTGGACCTTCACTACAGAAACTCTCTTGGACATCAACTGGCGATCCTACCTGTCAATAATAGCAACTGGCTCCTCCTCGTAGCCCAACCTCTCCTCCAACTGAATGGTTCTCAAATCGACCACGTGAGAGAAGTCGGCGTGGTACCTCCGGAGCATGGATACATGAAAGACCGGATGAACTCCTGATAAACTGGGAGGCAAAACAAGCTCATAAACAACCTCTCCAACTCGCCTCAACACCTCGAAAGGACCTATAAACCTCGGGCTCAGCTTGCCCTTCTTCCCAAACCTCATAATACCCTTCATCGGCGAGACTTTCAACAGGACCTTGTCTCCCTCCATAAACAAGACATCACACACCTTCTGATCCGCGTAACTCTTCTGTCTGTATTGTGCTGTGCGAAGCCTCTCCTGAATCAACTTCACTTTCTCTAAAGCATCCTTCACCAGGTCGGTGCCATATAACTTAGCCTCGCCAGGATCAAACCACCCGATAGGAGAACGACATCTCCGTCCATACAAGGCATCAAATGGAGCCATCTCAATGCTGGACTGATAACAATTATTGTAAGCAAACTCGGCCAGTGGCAAGAACTGGTCCCACTGATCTCCAAAGTCAATCACACATGCCCTGAGCATGTCCTCTAATATCTGAACTATCCGCTCCGACTGGCCATCAGTCTGAGGGTGAAAGGCTGTGCAGAGATCTATCTGGGTGCCCAACTCACTATGAAATGCTCTCTAGAAGAGAGGTGAATTGAGGACCTGGATATGATATAATGGACACAGACACACAGTGCAACCGGACTATCTCCCGAATGTAGATCTGGGCCAACCTCTTAGAAGTATAAGTAGTAGCTACTGGAATGAAATGCGCCGATTTGGTCAACCTATCCACAATGACCCAAGCCGCGTCAACCTTCCGCAAAGTCCGAGGTAACCCAACTACGAAGTCCATAGTGATGCGCTCCCATTTCCACTCAGGAATGGGCATCTGCTGAAGTAGACCTCCTGGCCTCTAGTGCTCATACTTGACCTCCTAGCAATTTAGACATCTAGCCACATACTCCACTGTGTCCCTCTTCATCTGCCTCCACCAGAAATGCTGCTTCAGGTCACGATACATCTTCGTAGCACCAGGATGAACAAACTACTGTGAACTGTGAGCCCCTTCTAGAATCCTCTCCCTCAGGCCATCAACATTAGGAACACATAAACGGCCCTGAAGTCTCAGAACACCATTCTCTCCCACAGTAACCTCCTTGGCACCACCCTAAACCACTGTCTCCCATAGCTCTGCCAAGCACAGATCATCAAACTGTCAGGCCTTAATCTCTCCCAATAACGAAGACTGAGCAACCACATGTGCAAGAGCTCAGCGGGGCTCTAAAAGGTCCAATGTCACCAGGCGATTTGCCAAAGACTGAATGTCCAAGTCTAGAGGTATCTCCTCTGCTACAATATAAGCCAAACTACCCATACTCTCCGCCTTTCTACTCAAGGCATCTGCTACCACATTTTCCTTGCCCGGATGATAAAGAATGGTGATATCATAATCCTTTAGCACCTCAAGCCATATGCGCTGCCTAAAATGAAGATCCCTCTGTTTGAACAAGTGTTGCAAGCTGCGGTGGTCTGTATAAACCTCACAAGACACCCCATACAAGTAGTGCCTCCAAATCTTAAGAGCATGAACAATCGCCGCCAACTCCGGATCGTGCACAGGGTAATTCTTCTCATGAACCTTCAGCTGGCGCAAAGCATAAGCAATAACTCTCCCTTCCTGCAACAACACACATCCCAATCCAACGCGCGAAGCGTCACAATATACTGTATACATCCCAGAATCGGAAGGCAATACTAGAACTAGTGCTGAGGTCAATGCTGTCTTGAGCTTCTAAAAGCTCGCCTCACACTCGTCGGACCTTCAGAATGGGGCATTCTTCTGAGTCAATCTTGTCTGTGGGGATGCAATGGATTAAAATCCCTCCACAAATCATCGATAATAACCTGCTAGACCCAAGAAGCTCCTAATCTCTGTAGCTGAAGTAGGATGTGGCCAACTCTGGATTGCCTCAATCTTCTTAAGACCAACCTTGATACCCTTCGGATACCACATGCCCCAAGAATGCCACGAAATCCAACCAGAACTCACACTTGGAGAACTTAGCATATAGCTTCTGTTCTCGCAAAGTGTCGATCACAACTCTCAAATGCTGCTCGTGCTCCCCCACGTTACGTGAGTAAATCAAAATGTCGTCAATAAAGACAATGACAAAGGAATCAATATACGGCCTGAACACCTTGTTCATCAAGTCCATAAATGCTGCTGGGGCATTATTCAAGCCAAAGAACATCACCAGGAACTCATAATGGCCATATCTCGTACAAAAAGTAGTCTTCGAAACATCCGAGTCCCGCATCTTCAGCTGGTGGTACCCTGACCTCAGGTCGTTCTTAGAAAACACCCGAGCACCCTGCAACGGGTCAAACAAATCATCGATATGCGGCAATGGATACTTGTTCTTAATGGTGACCTTATTCAACTGGCGGTAGTCAATACACATCCTCATAGACCCATCCTTCTTCTTCAGAAATAGCACTGGAGCACTCCAAGGTGATATACTCGGTCTGATAAACCCCTTAGCTAATAACTCCCCAAGCGGCTCCTTTAATTCCTTCAATTCCTTCAACTCTTTCGGAGACATACGGTATGGGGGAATAGATATAGGCTGGGTTCCTGAAGCCAAGTAATACAAAAATCAATATCACGATCCGGAGACATGCCTGGAAGGTCTGAAGGGAATATATCAGCAAACTCTCGAACTACTGGCACTGAATCAATCGTCGGAGACTCGACCGTGGTGTACCGCACATAAGTAAGATAGGCCAGACAACCCTTCTCGACCATGTGTCGAGCCTTCAGGAAAGAAATAACCCGACTGGCTGCACTAACTGAGGAACCTCTCCACTCCAGCCTAGGCAACTCGGGCATGGCTAGAGTAACTGTCTTGGCATGGCAATCTACAACGGTGTGATAGGGAGATAGCCAATCCATGCCTAGAATAACCTCGAAATCAACCATATCGAGCAATACGAGGTCCGCTCTGGTGTCGAACCCACAAAATGTGACCACACAGGACCAATAAATCCGGTCTACCACCACAAAATCGCCCACAAGAGTGGACACATAAACAGGAGTACCCAAGGAGTTATGAGGAATATCCATGAAACAAGCAAATAAGGTTGATACATATGAATAAGTGGATCCTGGATAAAATAACACTGATACCTCTCTACCACATACTGAAATAATACCTGTGATCACGACATCTGAGGCCACTACATCTGATCGGGCCGAAATAGCATAGAATCTAGCTGGAGCACCAGATGACTGACCTCCGCTGGAATGAGTAGGAGCTGCCTGGGCTCCCCCTGTCTGGCCTCCACCTCTGGGATGACCGCTACCAGCCTGTCCTCCACCTCCGGGTGGTCGAAGCACCAGTGTTGAGAATATAGGTTGATAGCTCTGCTGAACGGCCTTGCCCCGAAGCCTAGGACAAAAACTCTTCATATGACCTGTGTCCCCACACTCATAGCAACCTCCCGGCACCATAGCCTGCTGTCTTGAAGAAGAACCCTGAATAGCTGAAGGGCGATGTGTACTCTCTGGCATAACACTGAAATAGGGGTTGGAGGATCCCTGATGACTAGAATAACCGACAGATGAACCTTGAATAGCTGTAGGATGGTGAGAACCCTCTGGCATGACGCTGAAATAAGGCCTCGCTAGAACACCTCGGGGAGGTGGTAGGGGTGCTAAATATGGGGGCCTGCTGGGATGACCCATACCAAACTGACCTCTGCCCCTAGCTGGGGCACCTCTAAAATCCCTGGAAAATCTGGCTCTCTTATCCTGTTGCCCCTGCTCCCTACTCCTCGACCGATAACCCTCGATCCTGCGAGAAATCTCTACCACAAGATGATAAGGAGTCCCCATCTCCACCTCTTCGGGCCATGTTGGCCCTAATGCCTGGATGCAACCCGGCTACAAATCTCAACACTCTCTCAGTATCATTAGGTAGTATCATGAGTGCATGACGAGACAACTCAAAAAATCTAGCCTCGTAGTTTGTCACCGACATCTGGCCCTGCTCCAACTGCTCAAACTGATATCTCAGCTCTTCCCTCTTAGACGGTGGGATATACCTGTCCAAGAACAACTATGTGAACTTCTCCCAAGTGATAGGAGGTGAATTTTCCAGTCTACCGAGAATATAGGACTGCCACCACCTGCGGGCCGTGCCCTCTAGCTGGAAAGTAGTGAAGTCCACTCCATGGGACTCCAATATCCTCATATTGTGCAGTCTGTCCCTGCACCTATAAATAAAGTCCTGGGAATCCTCGCCACGCTCACCTGCGAAGACATGAGGGTGCAATCTGGTCCATCTATCCAATAACTTCTGCGGATCGCCATTCGCAGCTGGTCTGGGATCAGGTGATGCTGCTACAGGCTGGGCCCCACCCACGGGCAGTGTACCCGGGGTCTGATATACTTCTGCTACATGGCCTGCAGCCTAGGAAGTATGGGTCTGGGCTCCCCCTCCCGCCTGAGATGTGGCAGGATCCGCTGGAACTAAACCAGCCTGAGTCATGGTGTCCATGAACTGCATCATATGGCCCATGATCTCCTGGAAGCCTGGCGCCGTCATAAAGTCCACTGGAGCAGGATCTACTGGGGGCACCTCGTCCTGCTCCTCCGTAATGGGATCCGTTGCTGGTGGTGCAAATTCCTAATTCAGGTCGTGATGGCGCCCAACACCATAGTCAGGCAAGCTAGCCTTAACTTACTATAGATTTTCACTTAATTTGCAAAACATTTCTGGCACTTACCAAATTCAACTTTAAGACATCAAGTAGAAACAAATAAATTAACTGATTTTAAACAAATGTAGCCATAAAAGATCATAAAACTACATATACAGCCCAAAAAAAATGTCTACTACGTATGTGCCAGGAACTAGTGTCACGAGTCTACAGGCATACTAGTAGAATATACAAAAGATGAAATAATCTGTCCTTGTTTCTCCCAAACGCACACGCAAGTATACGTGGTCGTACAAGTAATATAATGATAAATCGAATGTCGACCCCACAGAGACTTGTATAAATTACTCACTAATTCACTATAGTTGTTATTCAATCGAGCAAAAATAAAAATCCAATAGTGTAACTTTGCTATGCTACAATTCTGAGAATTAACTAATTATCAAGTAACGAAAGTATTGATGTGTATTCAGTAGAGACAAATATTCCAGGGTTGTTATTGTTCACCATTCGTATTGTGTTCTAATTAACCTTCCCTTTCATATAATTCACTCATAGTTGCTAATTAATCGATAATTGTTCTCATAGCCTTCTCCCGAAGCACTACTCGCCTATTCTTAATAGATTAACGCCTATATTCCTATGAAATTAATCTATTAGAACTCACTAAGATCACGATATTCTATTAAGCATGGTGACTAGGTATATTCCTATCCTAACCACAAATTCGCTCCCCTGAAGGGTTAGGATCGCACTCTCTTCAAATCTTCTCTAATCTATACACGACTTTCCCAAGCATAGCATAGATAGTATATAGAACCTAACTGCTGGCCAGACAATTAAGCAATTAAACACCAAATTGAAGAAACAACCATATATTGAGAGAATTATAATCAAGGTTAAGCTAATGTCGAATAACAATATTCATGGATAAATCACAACCCCGGAACAATGGGTGTTTAGCCACCCATGCTCAAAGATAACAAAAACCCAAAATAAATCATACTACTAACAACTAGAGATGAAAGCAGAAGAATTAAAGGTCTAATTGTTGAATTCCCTTCTCACAATCAAGTAGCCTCCTAATTGATGCTAAAAATTGGTCTCCCCCTCTCTTGGGAGGATTTACAAGACTTTTATAGGGGTTGGGCAATAAAATCCCGTGTTTTGCACTTTGATCCATGAAGTTCCAGTGTTTGACTGCGGTCGTGGCAGGACCGCGGTCGGCTACTTTTTCTCGCTTCAATTTCTTTCACCGCGGTCACGCCGCGATCGACTGCGGCCGCGGTGGCCTTGCTTCAGTTCAGTTCTCGCATATTTTTCTAGTGCATTCCATTGACCTCAAACTTCCATAATTGACTCCAAATTGCTCCAAAGTCCTCTTATGTGAAATATAACCTGCAAAGCACGAAAAACACTAATCAGAGCATTTTGTTATCAATATTTACATTAAAACATCACAAAGTGTGGTTCATTAGGGGCACAATTATAGTCTAATTCACCTATTATCAACACCCCGCACTTACACCTTTGCTCGTCCTCGAGCAGATAAACCACACTCTACGGCCTAATTATCTTTAGCATAACCTTTTAGTGCCACACCTGTCATTTTAGGATTACCAACCCAAGCTGTGCAACAACTACACCTCAAAAGAAGACTCTACATGCCATGCCACACTCTTACTTTCTCAAAGTACTCTATATAGAGGGTAAGAATTACCTTTTCTTCCTGAATTACATGCCCTCGCATCACACAATTTAGAGAAATTCCACAAAGATAAAATCAGAAATAACAGGAACTTTAGATGGAAAGAATTCACTCACTCTCAACAAAGAACATTCATATGTCACACAGATACACCATAGGCTTGCATGTAGTGTAATACTCTACTAATCGAGTTCATTCAGTCTAAGATCAATAGGTCTTTATTTGGTTGTAATGTAGGCTAAGGGGCGGGTAGGATACATTTAAATATAGTGACTAACCTCCCTAAGCACTTTTAATACATTTACTTCAACATTCAGCCCATTTTCCTTGCTCAGCTACTTGTTTTCCACATTTTGTTTCATAATCACCCCACTTTTCTTAGGTGCAACTATCTTTTTTGTTCCACTCAATATCAAGGACTAAGTGTGTTTATCGTCCTTTTTCTTTCTTCTCTTTTTTTAGTGGCTTCACTTCTTTTATACTATTGAAACTTTCATTCTATTTCCATGATTTTCCTCACCGACCACACCACCACCCCACACTTTTATTTTTATGTATTCTCTAACAATTCAAGTGCTCATAGGAGGTACATGGTTCAAACAGTCAAGCTATTCAAACACATGGATATGGGTCGTTATATGGTTATCAAAGAAACAGACTTTAAGCTCAAAAGGGTTAACTATGGTACATTGTTTACAGGTGGAGATACATTTATGTAGGCTTCACAAAGAATTGCCTATATCCTTTCTAAGACCAAACAAACTTCTATTTCGCTTCATACACACAGGGCAAGTTTTAGGTATCATATGCAGACATAAAATAAGATGTAATTACCTTACACACATGAACATGATCCATTCCGAATTGTTTCATCAAGACACTCAAGTGAGTATTCAAGTTAGACACAGTGTGCAAAATTAAGGCATAATACAAGAGTCTACAAGTGAGCCTAAGCATCACACCCTCGAGTTTGTTTTGATTGTTTTCA
The DNA here is from genome assembly GCA_005239495.1 of Nicotiana undulata. Classification (NCBI taxonomy): domain Eukaryota; kingdom Viridiplantae; phylum Streptophyta; class Magnoliopsida; order Solanales; family Solanaceae; genus Nicotiana; species Nicotiana undulata. The sequence goes on along the minus strand of ML249409.1, from coordinate 1,636 downwards.
GATGTATACACTGAGGGGTGCATTCTTGCCTTTACCCTTCTTGCCCAAGAGAGTCCTAATAACTACAAAAAAAAAAACTAACCCGGTTCAAGCTAACCCCTTGGAAAAGAACCGTGGTCAAAAGAAAAACCAAGGGGGAATTACTACACTACTTAAAAAGAAAATAAAAAAATCTTTTTGGTCTTTTCTTTAGACTACTTCCCTCAAGAAGACTGTCTAAGTGGCCCGTCATCAGGAAGAGTCTCCTACATATATATATAATTTTTTTTTTTTTAGATTCGACTTAAGCCCTCAAAAGACCCGTCGAGAGGTGTCCGTCTTCGGGCCAAGGCAATGAAACAAAACACAACTAGAAATAATATATACAAAAATCAAATAACCAGTGCAAACATACAACAACAACAACTAAGTATCCCACCCCACACTTAAAAACATGGCATGTCCCCATGAAAACTAACAATAAAAGTACAGAGGGGTAAGGAAACTTCCCTGGAGCTCACTCGGAGTCAGAAACAGAGGTTGGGTCCATATTGCAGGCCCTCCCGAGTGCACGGAACAATGCCATAAATCTTCTATCCTATCTAGCCTATCGTGTGGACAGTGCATCCAACCGGACGTGAAGGCCATCTACTGAGGTGCGCAAATCAGCCACATCCTCCTCCAAAGTGAACATCCTGGCGCCAGACCGGGACATAGAGGGTCCTGCCTCATCATGGGACCTCCGTGGTGGTGCAGCAAGGGGTGGGGCCTCATCATCATCATTAATTTCTATGGGCGCTGCAATGTCTTTTCCCACATATATCTTTGCAGCTCTGAAGGCAGCCTTTTTCGGCAATTTCCCATCACCAGGCCTTTCGGGCACATTCGCCAATTTGCACAACCTCGTGACAACGGAGGGAAAGTGGAACCCATTAGTCAGTTCGGGCGACCGTATAAACATTTCATCACCAAGCACCCGATCCTCACACTCCTGGGACTCAAAGCGGGTTGCATCATAGGTTGGCGCTGAAGTGCTGCCAGCGTTTCTACGCTTGCAGGGGGCCATGTTACCTACGATCAAAAAGGGAAAAGTTAGGGAGAGCCTACACAATGTGCCTGTCAGGTGAATACTCAGACTTCACCACCCGACAGTCACCAAACAACCCAAATTTGCCACAAGTGGCCAATGCACAAACATTAGGTGGGCACAATTGTTAGCACATACACACAAGCCCCATTGTTACCACATCATCCTTAACTTCCAACATACTGACCCACTTAGGCCCCCAAATACAGTAATGTCCCCCAATTATTAACACAAACAACCCACATAGGCCCCCAAATAGAATAATTTAGTCAAATCTTCAACACTCAAGACTCAATAACCACCCCACCCCACACAAGATATTACTATTGTTGAAAAAACCCCAACCATCACAAATCAACCCCAAAGTGGACACACCAACCATATAACAAGTCAAAACGTTGTGGGGAACTACTATTACACAACAATTTACAAGATCAACTACACAATAACAAATTAAAAAGCAAAAATTACCAAAATGAAAAAGGGAAAAAGAAAAATCACTTGAATAGGACAACAATGGTGGAGTGAGGGGAATGAGGGAGAGAGGAGTTGGGTGTTCTTGGAGGAAGA